>PVIW01001276.1:216048-318379 GCA_004026585.1 Noctilio leporinus | reverse complement strand
GACAATAATGAACAAAACTAACAACAACCAAAACAGAACCAAGTATATGAATACAAGAAATAGGCCTTCAGTGGTCAGGGGAACGGGGTAGGGGGGAGGGAGAGGTAGAGGCAAAGATGGGGAGCAGCTTAGACAAGAACCTAGTATAAAGGAACCATGGACATGGACAACAGGTGGGATTGACTTTGGGGGGAATGGGGTGGGGTGGGGGGACAGAGGGGAGCAAAAAGGGGATGGATGTAATACAACAACAATAAAATAAAATTAAAAAAAATGCAACCTTGGCATATGGGGACCACACTCTAACCAAGTGAACTACCGGGCCAGGGCCAAATTTTAAAGAATATATATATATATATATATTTAAAGATTTTATTTATTATTTCCAGAGGCAGAGAGGGGAAGGGAGAGAGGCAGAGAGGGAGAGAGACATCAATGTATGGTTGCCTTTCACCTGCCTCCAGCTAAGGACCTGGCTGGAGACCTGGCTTGCAACCTGGTTATGTGCTCTGGCTGGGGAATCGAACCAGCGACCTTAGGGCTCGCAGGCCGGCACCTTATCCACTGAGCCACCAGCCAGGGTATATATTTATTATGTTTAGAGAGAAGGGAAGAGAGGGAGAGACACATCTATGTGAGAGAAGCATCAATTCTTTGCCTCTCGTATGCCCTCAACGGGACCTGGCCTGCAACCCAAGCATGTGCCAGAACTGGGAACCGAACCCTGAACCTTTCCTTTCTTAAACCGGCGCTCGACCCCCCAAGCCACCTCAGCTAAGGCCAGGGCCACAGACATTTTAAATGTGTGCAGAGGCAGGCAACCATCTCACCACCCACCCTGATCAACACATCTCACATTTCGGGCAGCCAGGGAGCCTCTCAAGGCCCCAACCCTGTCCATACGGTGCCAATGCATCACTAGAGATTCGTTTTTGCCACGTTCACACTTCAGATATTCCTTCTACTCTCGCACAGACACCCATAAGCACTCATAGGCATCAGCCACCGGAAGATGTCCTGCCTCGGTGGATGCGGGTTTTGGTCTCTGATGTTCCCCTGCGCTGTACACTTGATGTTTTCTCTACGCGGGGAGAGTTCACGTACCCCGGAGGGTGGTGAAAATATGGCAACGAACGAACGAACGAACGAACGAATGAATGAATGAAAGCTATAGCTGCGGTAGAATGCGGGCCCGGTGGAACGGCGCCGGGGCCCGTTCCTAGAGAGCAGTGCTGATTGGAGGGTCAGGTCCGGGGCGAGGCAGGTGCCTGGAGGTGAGCGGGAGGCTCTGCGGGGCACCAGCACCCCCCGCGGCCATTTTGCGGGGCGGGCACGTGAGCGGACGCACGCTCCGCGGGACGCTCACGTGACTGTGGGCGTGCTGCTGCCGCCCGAGCAGAGCCGGCGAGAGGCGGCGGCGGGAGCGGCGGTGATGGACGGGTCCGGGGAGCAACCCAGAGACGGGGGTGAGGCGGGAGGCCGGCGGGAGGGAGGAGGGCGAGCCCCTCGCCGGCCGGCCCCGCCGGTCTCGCCCGCGGGTCTCGGGGCGTGCGATTCCCCAGCCCCCCGGGTTGAAAACTCCCGGGTTGGATGCTGCCAGCCAGCCTCCAGTCCCCTCCTTACCCGAGGTTCCCCGGCTCGCTATCCTCCTCACCCCGAGCCCTTCCTGGTTGGCGCTCTGCGACCCCAGGGAAGCTGGAGACCCCGGCATTCGGGACCCCGGGCAAGCCCGGGCTTGTCGGCCGGCACCACTTCCTGGTGGGAGGGGCGCGTCTCCCCCGGTCCCCTCGGGCCGGGATGCTGTAAGTGTTCCTGGAGCTTCCTCGCCCGGAAGAACGTAGTGTACAGGCCGAGGCTCTTTCTCCGTCGGGGACTCAGTTGTCCGGGTCCCCCGTGGCTTCATCTGCGAGGGAGCCAGGAACCCAGGGCCCCTGGCATTGTCCTCCCTCAGGGATCCTGAGTCGCCCCAGTTTCCCGTAGGGCCCATGAGTCCAGGCGCCTCTTCCCTCCTCTCTCCTCTAGGGCCCACCAACTCTGAACAGATCATGAAGACAGGGGCCCTTTTACTTCAGGGGTGAGTGTGCGGTCTGATTATCGCAGAGTGGATGTGAGGCGTGACCGCCGCATTCTGATTCTGCGCCCCCCCCCCGCCCCGTTCCCACTCCAGCTTCATCCAGGATCGAGCAGGGCGAATTGGGGGAGACACGGCCGAGCTGGCGCTGGAGCCCAGGGTGACGCCGGATCCGTCCACCAAGCAGCTGAGCGAGTGTCTCAAGCGCATCGGAGATGAGCTGGACAGTAACATGGAGTTGCAGAGGTGCGCCTTGCGCCCCCCTGCCCGGGACCAGGGGTCTCAGCTCTCAACCCCCTGTCTCTTTAGGAGCATTGAGGCTGGGTCCAGAGCCTCCAATGCCCTCACACCCAGGGGTCCAGGGCCCCAATACTCAACCCAGCATCTTGACTCCCAGCCTTCCCCGTCCCCTAGGATCACGAAACCCTCCTCCAGGGAGTCATTGTCGCCCGTTTCCAAATGTCCGTCTTGTCCTTTTCCCCCCACGCTGATCTGTTGCTCTGTATTTCTGCATCGTGGGCCTCAGTTTTCCTACCTTTGGTATGGGGTAGGTGCCAGGAGTTCCATGCTTTGCCCGACCCTCCCTCCCCAGCACTGGCTCCCCCTTTTCCTGCAGGATGATTGCAGCTGTGGACACAGACTCCCCCCGCGAGGTCTTTTTCCGAGTGGCGTCCGAAATGTTTTCTGACGGCAACTTCAACTGGGGCCGGGTTGTCGCCCTCTTCTACTTTGCCAGCAAACTGGTGCTCAAGGTGGGCAGCTGCAGGGTGGTGAACCCAGTGAGGCTCCCCTTCAACTTACAGGGACCTGGGAGTTGTGAGGTCAACCCCAGTGTCACCCCAGAGGGACCCGGAACAGAGCTGTGAACTAATTGTCTGCTCCTTCATTCATTTATTCACTCAGCAGACATTTATTGGGCCTACTAAGTGGTCAGCCTGTACTGTGCACCCGGGACACAATACTGGACAAAGCAGGCTAGGTCCTTACTCTCCTAGGGCCGTCCTGGAAGCATGAGTCCTGAGAGCAGTAAGCTAGGGTGATTGTGCACAGTGATCAGGAAAGACTTCTAAGAGGAGATGACATTAAAGCTAAAGTTAGAATGACAAGAAAGATGCAGTGATGTATAAGGATTGGGGGAGGGCACAGCAAGTGCAAAGGCCCTGAGGTAAGACCAAACCTGATAGATAAAGGCAATGAGGAGGCCCCTGTGGTTAGAACAGAGTGAGAAGGGGGAAGGGTAGGAGATGGGGGCAGATTGTGAGGGGTCTTAGGGACTCCTGAAAGGACATCAGCTTTACTATGAGTGCAGCAGATTGATTGGCTGGTTTGTTTGTTTTTGTAATTTAATTTTTTAATTGCATTCCCCCTCCCCCATTGGCTGTTTTTAAACAGGAGAGTGAGATGACCTGATTTAGAAACTTAAAGTATTCTATCAAGTGCTACAAAATGTTTATTGTAGAATCTAGGTTGCCAGTGTATGGTTGTTCACTTTGAAATTAAGTTAACCTCTCTCTCTATCTCTGAAGATTCTCATGATACAATGTTGGGGGAGGGGAAGCCCAACACATTGATCTGGTCATTGCAGGTAGAAAAAGGGATTGTGCCCTGGCTGGTGGCACAGTGGATAAGGCACCGGCCTGCAAACCCAAAGGTTGCTGGTTCGATTCCCAGACAGGGCAACATAACCAGGTTGCAAGCCAGGTCCTCAGCTGGGGGCAGGTGAAAGGCAACCATACATTGATGCTTCTCTCCCTCTCTGCCTCTCTCCCTTCCCCTCTCTCTAACAATAATAAATAAAATCTTTAAAAAAAAAGAAAAAGAAAAAGGGAGTGTGGGGCACACGAGCAAAAGCTGGCAAGTTGTTGGGGAGCACCTATAGTAATTCCTGCGAACAAGGACTCCTGAACTCAGCTGGTAGTGCTGAAGGTGGTGAATAGATTTCTTGATGCGAGTGCAAGACCCAGTTAATGGGGGTTGAATGTTAGAAGTGAGGGAGACAGCAGTCGTGGTGGGGGGGCTGCGGATGAGCTGGGGACAGCAGGAGGGGGGAAGCAGCCAGAAAGAGAGTGGGAAGGGGATGTTCAGGGGCTAGAGAGCAAGTGGAGGCTGGGGGCGGGGGGGGGGGGGGGCAAGTCTTACCTGGTCTGAAGGTCAGAAGAGCCCTCTCTGGGGAAGTAAGCTCAGACCTGAGCTTTGAGGGATGAGTGAAAATTCATTTGGTGGAGGTTCCTTTAGGAAGAATTAGCAAGTGCAAAGGGCCTCGAGGCATTGGTAGGGTTTGATGGGAATGAAGATAGGAGAATAGTTCATGGAAGCCCAGAAAAGAAGGCAGCAATCAGCAAGGAAATGAGAGCTTTCACACAAGGCTTTGTCTTCCCAGCTATGGATGCCTTTTGCTTTATCCCAAGGGTACTGGGGAGCCACGGAAAGTTGGTGAGCAGTTGACAGTGACAAGGTCAAGTTTACAATGTATGAAGCTCATTCTGACTGGGAGTGGAAAAGAAACTGCAGGGGTGCTGGAGGGGAGGCAAGGACTTGAGAAAGGAGGGTTGCCCTGGCTCAGGTGGCTCTGTGGATTGAGCATTGGCCTGTGAACTGAAAGGGTGCTGGTTCGATTCGCAGTCGGGGTACATGCCTAAGTGGCGGACCAGGTCCCTGGTTGGGGGCATGGGAGAGGCAGCCAACTGATGTATCTCTCACACATCAATGTTTTCTCTCCCTCTTTCTCCTTTTCCCTCCCTCTGAAAATAACTAAAATCTTAAAAAAAAGAAACAAACAAACAAAAACCCAAGGCGCAGTTCCTAAGGCCCATCCCATTCTCTGCAGGCCCTGTGCACCAAAGTGCCTGAGCTGATCAAGACCATCATGGGCTGGACACTGGACTTCCTTCGAGAGCGGCTGCTGGGCTGGATCCAGGACCAGGGTGGTTGGGTGAGGCTCCTAACCCCCTGCCCCCATTACCCTGGGACTCCTGGGCCTTCCTGAGCCGACCACAGTGGTGCCCCACCGACCTATTTTCAGATCACCACATGTGCTTTGTAATAGTTTCCTCAACCCTTGATTCGTTTGATACCTACTGACCTTTTGTGACCTCTGACCTCCTACTAACCATTGACCTAACTAGTACCTTCCACTCTTCCTGGTGCCTCCACTTCCTCTGGAACCCTTCAAGTTATTTGGTAGCCCTTTGACCCCCCAGCACTTTAGTACATGTTAGTCTTGGGCTTTTATCCCTACTCATGCCCTCTGACCTCTCCCTGTCCCCTCATGTTCTGGCCCGTGGTTGAATCACTGAAGTGACCCATGTTCCTGTTCCCAGGATGGCCTCCTCTCCTACTTTGGGACACCCACGTGGCAGACAGTGACCATCTTCGTGGCCGGCGTGCTCACTGCCTCACTCACCATCTGGAAGAAGATGGGCTGAGGCCACCAGCTGCCTTGGACTATGTCTTTTCTGCATAAATTATGGCATTTTTTCCCGGGGGTGGGGTGGGGATTGGGGACCAGGGACCTTTTTCTTACTTTTGTAATTATTGGGGGTGGCAGAGTGGGAAGGAGTGGTTTCGGCGGGGGTAAAATAAACCTCCTTCGGGCCACACTTCCGAGTCTGAGTCACTGGGCCCCCTCCCTCCCTGGCTGTCACAAGAGGCCAGGCTGCACGTGCTGATGCATCATTTTCTGAGGGTGCGCCATGCCCTCTGTGGGTTAGTGATGAGTTAGGTCCAGGCCCTGCAGCCCTGATGGTAACTGGGGTGACTTGGGATCACGTGGGACACAAGTTAGGGTGCTGACCGAGACTGCAGAGCCTGGGGCAGAAGGGTACCCAGAGGCCTGTGGGTCTGCAAGCTTCCACCACCTGGGAAGTTGCACGTTATTGAGATGGTGCGTGGGGGCTCACAGTACCTGGGGAAGCCCCTGGAGGTAGGAAGGCTGAGAGGAGACTAGACTGTGTTGGGGGCCACAGCTGGAGACTTGACAGGCTGTGGGGAGAAGCAGCTCTCGAGGAGGAGGTCTGGGTGTTGGACCAGTCCTTGGGTGGGGCCTCGTAAGAGAGGAGCAGGCCCCCAGAAGGTGTTCGAAGGCCTCGTAGATTTAGGCACCAGGGGAATTCAAAGGGGATTTGAGATCACCCAGTCACAGAGTTTGTTTCCCTTTTTGCTAGTTCTCTGGCTCTTCCTGGGTGTTGGTCCCCCTCCGTTTCTGTACCAGTCTCTCTGGGTCTCTGCCCTTTGTCTGTGAGTCTTTGGTCTTCCACTGGACTCCAGGATCTCTGTCCTTGCTCCAGGTCAGCTGCGGCTCACCCCTTTCTGCCTTACCTGTGAGCACTTTTCTTCTGCAGGTGGGGCCAGCCTGAGGCTAAAGGTCCTCTGGCTGAGGTTTGAGATCTGGTCAATGTGTAACTAAGGCCCCATTGTGGCCGTGTGCCTGGGGCAATGCCCCTCCTCCACAGACTCCCCAGAGAGAGATGTTAGCCAGATAAGATAGCAGTTAGGGGAGGCTGAGTCACCACCTAGAGAGAAGACAATTTGGCTACAGGCAACAGCCCAGGGGAACTAAAAAGTAAGACTTGGGAGACCAAGTCGCTCCAGGCCCTCCTTTAGAGGAGGGGGCCAGACTTGGGTCTGAGACAGCCAGACCTAGTTCCCTGGGTCCCAGCCCCACTGCAGCACGCCCATCAGGAGATGAGGTCAGAGAGTGTCCGCCCCCATCCCTTCTGCCCCAGCCCCAGCCCCTTCCTGAGCTGAGTTCAGCATGACTCAGCACTGCTGCTCTTCTGGCCTGTGGCCCAGACACCCCCCTGGAGGACCCCAGACACCAGCTGGCCCTGCACTTCCCTGATCACGGGGCCCTGCCTGGGCTGCTTGGTGTGGCTCCATTTGCAAAGCAGGCCCTTGCTCCCCTGGTGCCTCATCCTGCTGGCAGCCTCCATTAGGGTCAAGTTCCTGTCCTTTAACCCCCAGCAACAACAGGGTTCTTGAAGGTTGAGTCCTGGTTTGAGCCAGCCACAGCGCCACCTCCCGGGCCCCAGCCCGGACCTGGCCCTGCTTTAAAAAGTACTTTGATCAAAGACAGACATCCCATCCACAGATCCTGGGAATCCAGGACTCCTCTTTGTGACTTAGAAGGTGCGTGTGCCCTGGTCAGCCAGCTCAGTTGGTTAGAGTATCATTTGGGTACACCAAGGTGGCAGATTCAACCCCTGGTCAGGGATCAACTGATGAGTGCAATAAATGTGTGGAACAACATGTTGATGTAGAGAATTTTTCTGAGTTTATTTGAACCAACCTTGCAACAATTGCTGGCAAGCAAAATCTCAACAGATGGAGAAAATGCTCCCAAAATTAGCAGTTTAACACCTTATTTTATATATTACAATCAAATGAGGAGGCATAAGGGGGTTACATGAAATCTATTGGTGACAGATGAGAGAAGTGGTAGAAAATGAAGTGGAGAGACCTTTGAAATTGGATAAAGGTAAAATGATACATAATTTTTAAAAAGGATTTTATTATTTTTAGAGAGAAGGGCAGGGAGGGAGAAAGGGAGAGAAACATCAACGTATGGCTGCCTTTCACCTGCCTCCAGCTGGGGACCTGGCTGGAGACCTGGCTTGCAACCTGGTTATGTGCCCTGGCTGGGAATCAAACCAGCGACCTTTGGGTTCGGAGGCCGGTGCCTATCCACTGAGCCAGGGTTTATTTTTTAAAAAGATTTTATTTATCTTAGAGGGGAAGAGAGGGAGAGAAACATCAATCAGTTGCCTCCCATATGCCCACTGAGCACTGAACCTGCAGCCCTGGCACCTGCCCGACCCGGAATTAAACCAGCAACCTTCTGCTTTGCCGAAGCAGGACCAACCAAGCAAAGCCAGGCAGGGTAACACATACTTCTCTCATATAGGTGGGTACAAGATAGTTAACAGTCAACAAGTAACAGGGGATTTGTGGTCTCAGCTTCGGTGTGGTAGCTGCCCTCAGGGGCTTGGATAAAGGGGAGTTAGTTACCTGACATTCCAAAGGTCTGTTTTAGATGCAGAGTCAATAGACAGGTTCAATTAAGGTAAAGATTGGCTTTTGTCAGGGAAGAGACTAGTTTGGGGCAAGGACTGCCCACCATGACCTGCTTTTAGTTAATAAATTTTAACTTCAGACCATCCTATATGGTTACCTTAGGTTTCTGGGTTCTAAGTTCTTCAGGCCACCATGAAGGCCTCCCCTGAGCTGGTCTGGTTTCCTAAGTGGTTCCTTTTTGTCCACAAACAGATCGATGTTTCTCTCTCTCAAATCAATTTAAAAATTACAAAAGAAGGGTGCATGTGTCAACAAGGCAAGGACAACTTCAGAGAGACTGCTTCAAAGCCAGAGTGTTTCCAGAGTCTCTGCCTATCTTCAAAACAGTCTCTGACAAATGCAGCCTCAGAAGATCCCAGAACTCCTGTGTCATTTCACCCCTCCCCATCTCAGCCTCTAGAAAAACAATGGACCTCAGAAATAGCTCCAAGGTATTCCAAAGCGCCTCAGGCTCTTTCCCAAAGGCTCTGCCAAGACCCCTCACCGCTGAAAAAAGCCCATACTAGGCTTCCAAAAATACCCTTCTTTCCTGTTCCTTTGGGTGCCAACGACTGCCCTTTTAATCTTGCAGATCACTCTAAGGGTCTAAAGACCTCCCCCAGAAAGTTTCCACAAAACTAGGACTTGCACTGTGAACATTAAAGGCTACAAAAAACCTACCCCCATTTCCGAGCGGAGCCAAAGGCTCCCATCTTCCAGAGAGATCCCCAAGTTTCCTGATGTGCTATCCAAACTTTCCAATGACCCGGGGACCCCTCAGCTCCCAAAGCAAACCCCAGTAATCTAAAGGCCTCCGCACCGCCCCCAGGGCTCCAGAAATGTCTGTGCTCTCAGAGACGACCCCAGAATACAACCTATTTTTCCGAAACACCCCAGGACCACGGGATCATCACTTTCTAGGGCTCCCAGTATCCCCATTAATGTTCCACCCAGCAGAGATCCCCCCCAAACCCCTCGACTACCCCTAGTCAGCACCAGCACCTTCCATCCCCCTCCCCCCACTTGAAATTCCCCATTGTACAATAGTCTCCAGTTACAGGCGCGTGACTTCCCCACCTTCCAGGTGGGTGGGGTCTGGGGCTCCTATCTGCTCTGGATTGGTCACTTGTGGGGATCAGGCCCCACCCACCACCACCAAGGATTGGCCAATTGCCCTCCCTAATCGCTCCGCCTCCAGGGGCCCCAGGAACTATAAAAGAAGCCGCTTCTGCCCCTCCCACCACAGTACCCTCCGCGGTCCTGGGATCTGTCTCTTGCTTCAACAGGGTTTGGACGGAACAGACCTAGGCACGCGCCTTTTTTCTACTATCCTGCCACCTTTTTCTAGTCACTACTTTTGGAACCACCTCAGCTGCCGAGACCAGCCAACACCGGTTTTTGTTTCCTGTTTTTTTTTACCTGAAATCTTCACTGCGGAACAACCATGAGCTCCCAAGTTCGTCAGAATTATTCCACCGAGGTGGAGGCTGCGGTCAACCGCCTGGTCAACTTGCATCTGCGGGCCTCCTACACCTACCTCTCTCTGGTAAGGGTCCCCAGAATACCTCTGGCCCAAGATCCCAACAACTGCGCACCTCTGGCTCCCGGGCGCGCGCTGGGTTTCTTTGTCCTGCTGGGTAGGCAGAGGGCGGGGTCTGCGCGCCTGGCGCCTTCTGCTAACCTATGTTTTTGCCCTCTCTTCTCGCAGGGCTTCTATTTCGACCGCGACGATGTGGCTCTGCAGGGCGTGAACCACTTCTTCCGAGAATTGGCCGAGGAGAAGCGCGAGGGCGCCCAGCGTCTCTTGAAGCTGCAAAACCAGCGCGGTGGCCGCATTCTCTTCCAGGACGTGGCGGTAAGTAGGGCTTGGGCCCGTGGACTACATCTTCCAGGAGTCCCTGCGTCCAGGCGCCTTCACCGCCTGGGCTTCTGGGAGGTGTTTACACAGGCGTGGGTTCTTCCTGGGGGCTGTGAATGGAGGTATAGCCAGTTCTGAGGTCAGAGTGTTCTCCTGGGACGTATTTGCAGCGGATTGGGGATGCTAGCCATCGCTTAGACCAGGCCCTTTACCCCTGCCGCTGCTGGGGAACGTTATACCTAGTCCTTTGCAAATGTGAGATACGTGGTCAGTTCTGAGACTTCTGTCTCCTGTGTAGAAGCCTCCCCAGGATGAGTGGGGTAAAACCCAGGAGGCCATGGAAGCTGCCTTGACCTTGGAGAAGAGCCTGAACCAGGCCCTTCTGGATCTGCACGCCCTGGGTTCTACCCGCACAGACCCTCATGTAAGTGTACCCCCTTTTGTCCAATCCACCCACCCTGAGACCTTCCCTGAAACAAAGCCTGTATTCTAAGCCTTGGCTTCATCTGGGCAAATTCTTTCCGATTTTGGTTCCCCAAAAAGTCGTACTGTTACGTACAAGTGTGGGCAGTTGGCCTTTTCTCGTCTTCTGTTATTCAGCTCTGTGACTTCCTGGAGACCCATTTCCTGGATGAGGAGGTGAAAGTCATCAAGAAGATGGGCGACCACCTGACTAACATCCGCCGGCTGGCCGGCCCCCAGGCTGGGATGGGCGAGTATCTCTTTGAAAGGCTCACCCTCAAGCATGACTAGGAAGAAGCCTTTGGAGCCCAGAGGCCTTCAAGGGGCCCCTCTGCATTTCCCTGGTGTCTGGCTTTTGCCTGAGCCTCTCCCTGAAACCATTAGACACCCTTTTAGCCTCCTGGAACCCTCTCCTATGAATTGGACCAAATGGAAACAATAAAGCCTTTTGCAGCAGCTGGAGGTTTTGTGTGTGTGTGTGTGTATATGCTGAGGGAAATGAGATGGGATCGCTTTCATGAGGCTGGAATGGGCCTGGCAGGGAAGGAGGCGTTAGCCTGACGTGTTCTGGGTTGTGTTGCAGTTATCAGGCTCTTTGTCAGGCAGAGATGGTGGGGCCCATTCTCCAGGGAGGGTCCTGGTGTATTGAAGACCTGGAGCTCTGGTGGCTGGAAGCATACACTGTTACCAATATCAGAGTAACCATAGCCTTTTAGTGTGTCAGGTGATGTGCCATCTGAAAGTCTGGGTCTATCCAGGGAGGCCAAGGAAGACCAGCCTCTTTATATGGGTGAGTTGAGAGTATCGGTAAGGAAGTTCCCTGCAGCCACCTGGAGGCACTCCCAGATCTGACTTGTGCCAAAGGCTGCTTGTTACCTCTTCTCCAAATCAAGGCTCACAACAGGAAGAAGCAGTCAAGTGAATCTGAGGGGCTAGGAGCACATGATGTGCAGGAGCTGAGCCATGGGGTTGGGGCCCGCGCAGAAACTGGGAAGTAAAACTTGTGGCTAAATTACCCAAGTGGGAACTGAAGAAGTTTGAATATGGGTTCCAGTCACAAAACTGTCAACACTGACCCCTACACACTTCCCTGTTTTTGCTAGAATTGAGAAAATGTGACTGCTGGACACCTGTTCTTTTGTTTGCTCAGCATCAAGCTTCCCTTGCTGTCACTGCACTTTAGTGGTGGTGACTGGTGATTCTGAGGTGGGTGGGAGGCCTTGTGTATCATATACTGGCTAGCAGGGTGGCCACGCATACAAAAATTCAAACCACCAGAGATTTTTACTCTCCTAAAAAGTAACTTGTTCAGATGTTTCTATGACCTACTTAAGTCTACAACTGAAAACAACCCCCCGCCCCTGAAAACAGCTCTCCAGGGGCCAGCATGGTCAAAGGCCAGAGGCCACAGCCCTCTAAGCTAGCACTGTCTAGTAGAACATTTTGCAATGATGAAAATGGCTTTTTTTTTTTTTTTTCCAGTCTTGGCTGGTGGCACAGTGAATAAGGCGCCAGTCTGAAAACCCAAAGGTCGCTGTTCAATTCCCAGCCAGGGCACATAACCAGGTCGCAGGCTAGGTCTCCAACCAGCTCTTGTAGCTGGAGGCAGGTGAAAGGCAACCACACATTGATGTCTCTGTTCCTCTCTCCCTTCCCCTCTCTCTAAAAATAATAAATAAAACCTTTTTAAATTTTTTATAAAAATAAAGAAAAGCCCTGGCTGGTAGCATAGTGGATAAGGGGCCAGCCTGCGAACCCAAAGGTCGCAGGTTTGATTCCCCAGCCAGGGCACATAAGGTTGCAAACCAGGTCTCCAGTCAGGTCTGTGGCTGGAGGCAGGTGGAAAGCAACCATACATTGATGTCTCTCTCCCTCTCTGCCTCTCTCCCATCCCTTCCTAAAAATAATGAAATAAAATCTTGAAAAGAAAAAAAATGTTCTATTTCTGTGCCATTCAATATGGGAGCCGTGAGCCACACTACTTGTTTACTGAGCACTTGCTTATTGCCAGTGGAGGAACTTAGAGCCACACATACATGGATCTATGGATCCATTTGGCAGAGACACAGACCTTTCCTGTCAAATGTTCTTCCCTTGAAAGAACACTGGAATCCAGAACAGCAACCCAAATCTCTGTAGCAGCAGAATGAGACAAGGAATCCAGGAGCTAGGAGGTGGGCAGGGGAAGAAATATAGGAGGGAGGGGAGAAAAAGGGTAGAAGCCAAAAAAAATGGAGGGGACAAGTGAGAGGTCCCCCAAACCCTCATGTCCAAACAGACCTGGGATTCTTAAATAGAGATGTATTGTTTTCATTCTTCACACACACTTCAGTCATACCCCTTCCTCCTACCCTCTACTGCAAACCAAGTGCATCAGACACAGCACAGCATATGTGAGGGTCACCCCCCCTTTCACCAAAGCTGGGGGCACAGCGCAGCTTGGGGACAGAAGAGCCTCGAGGTAAAAATGGAAGTTCTAGAACCCAGTTGGCTCAGTTCTAGACTAGGGGAAGGGGACCAGGATGCAGCATAGTGGTTAGGTTCAAGGTTCACCAGCTGGGACCTAAAACCCAGTGGTTTCATGGTGGGCTTGGCAGTTGGGGGACAGGGGGATGGAAGACAGCCAGTTCTGTCCCCAGCAGGGGGACTCCCTAGAGGGCACAGAAGAAATCTGGACTTATGGGGGGGTGGGTGCAGACTCAGATTCAGGGAAGGAGTGGGGTCTGGTCCAGAAAAGGCCAGCAAGGCACCTAGACCAAGACTGCATGTTCTCCAGTAGCAGTGGGGAGGGAAGCCAAGTGGTCTGCCCCCCCTTTGCTTGGCCAACGTGTAGAGAAAGAGGGGACCATAAGTGGAGGGATCCCCCAGGCAGAACCCAACACCACAGGGAGGGTCCGAACAGAGTAAACATGAGTGCCTGTCCTGGAGCCTGAGCTCTGGAGTTGAAATGGAGGACCTTCTGCATTCAGTTAGCTCAAGTCCTTTAAAAGTGCTCTGGCTTCGAACTTGATTGTCCCATCAGCAGGGGCACCACGTGGTTCCCAGCACGTGGAGGCACCCCCAGACAAGGCCTGAGCAGGGCCTGCTCTCTGTATGCTGCAGAATTGGCAAGCTACAGAGCAGCCCAGCACAGAAGGTGACAGGCCAGGATTCCTAAAACCTCTGGCACCATGGCAGCAGGGTAATGGCAGATTTGTGGCCTCTGGGACCTGGGAGACTCCCGGGCCCAGATTATGTGTTCTGGAACCCCAAAAAGGCACCGAGTTGTGGATTCTGGAGTGTTGGGGATTCCAAGAGCGGAGCTGAAGGGGGCTAGAGTGTATGGTGGAGGGTGCGGGGCTGTGGACCCCACAGAAGGTTTGAGATCTGCAGTGGGGTTTGGGAACAGCGCCCTTCTGCATCCACCCCCTGGAGGGAGGAGGCAGGGCAGACAGGGAGTGTGGGGCGGGGACTTAGTTGCGCTCCTCCCCCAGGGAGCTGGTGGGGCTGAGGGGCTCACTGGGAGTGCTGGCGGAGCTGGAGGGGGCGGTGTCTGAGCTGCGCTTGCTCCCGCCCGCCGAAGAGCTGCAGGACGAGCGGCGCTGCCACTCGGGGGCCCGGATGTTGCGCCGGTCCTTGGCAGCCTCCTCTTCCTCATCGTAGCGATCGCCTTCTTCATTGGGCGGCTGGTCCTGGGAATCATCCTCGTCCTCGCTCAGGTGTGGGCTCGAGTGTCGAGACAGGGAGGGGGATGGTGGCACCGAAGCCGGCCGTGGGTACCGGTAACCTTGGGCCTGTGTGCGCGGATGTTAGCACAAAGGACAAAGTGAACACAGGTCCTAGTCGTGCCCAGGAGTCCACCGCCTCCCGAGGCCTTCAGATTCCAGGAGGGAACCCCACTCCCGGCCCCCAGCGCAGGCCAGCGCCTGGCTCAGTAGAGGGGCCCCGAGTCAACTCACCCTGTCGGTCTCATGGGGTTCGTAGGTAAAGTGTTCTGGAAAGGTCTTGGCCAATGCCATGTGGCGCGCAGACATATAGTACTTCAGAGAAAAGAAGGGGAGCATCATCAGGGGTGGGTGCCTTGCAGGGCAGGTGCGGAGGGTGGGGGTGAACCCTGGCCACATCTTTTATGCAGATAAAGCGCCCTCTGCTCTTTCTTCCACTATACCCTTAAGGCTTGGGCCCTTAGCCAGCAATTTTCAACTGATGTGCCCCAAGAATTTTGAAAACACGCAACACCTGAACTATTTAATCAGGAGCACTGAGGTCTTTTCCCATATATAGACAAATAAAATAAGTAAATAAATTAACAGCCAAGCCCTGGCTGGTGGCATAGTGGATAAGGCGCCGGCCTGCAAACCCAAAGGTTGCTGGTTCGACTCCCAGCCAGGGCACATAACCAGGTCTCCAGCCAGGCCTCTAGCCAAGTCAGGTCTTGTAGCTGGAGGCAGGTCTCTCCCCTCTCTTTGAAAAATAAGTGAAATCTTAAAAAAAAAAAATGACAGCCAGCACAATAGCCATCCTGTGTGAATGAATAAAATTTCTACTATTATATGTGCTGTAGAATTTTAGTCATTAGCTGATGTGTGCCAGGAGGTGAAACTCGCTGACCTCAACCAATTATCCGTTTTCTTCCCCTGGCGCTCCACCCCTTATGCAGATAGCAGAGCTGTGAATGGCCAGTCTCCCAGTCAGGTTTCTTTGGCCACACCCTTATGCAAATAGAGAATGTTGGGCTTCTGGTCTGAAGTGTATTAATGTCTTAAAGGGACAGCAGCCTTTACAAGCACGCGACCAGCCGCCCCTGCGCGCCAGCCTTTGAAACTGAAGAACCAGAAACCCACCCCTGAAGTGGCTGATTCACCAGCAGGGGACAGGAATGGGAGTTGGTTATACCCGGCCTAGGTATTTCCAGTCCAGGAGGTCGGAGAGGCGCTCCGTGCGGTTCCGCTGGATGATGCGCTGACGCCGGGTCTGCTGGCAGAAGCTGTAGAGGAAGGAGGTGAGCTGCGAGCAGGAATCGTCCAGGCTGCGGAACCGCCGGTCCAGAATGTAGATGCCTGCGGGGGTCAGGGCGGGGACTCAGACCACAGATCGGGGACACCTTCCTTTTCCCTGGGTCTCTGTGACACCTAAACGCCACCTCCCCGGGCCCCAAGGAGTCCCGGTTCTCAGTCTGGCTGCTGACCGTAAGCTGAGGGGTCTGCGATGTGTTCCTCCATGAAGCAGCCGAAGCCGGAGAGGTTGGTGGAGACACTGGGGATGCCCATCACTGTGCACTCGGCTGCGGGATGGCGTGAGAAAGACCTACTTAGATCGCAACCAAAGCTTCAATGGCGCCCTCTACTGGTGCCTTTAACCAGGAGCAGGATCCTGGCTGAGTAAGTCAAAGGCTGGAAAACCCAGGCTGCACCTTAGACTACTGTTCTAGTCCCTAATTCTTAAAGGGGGAGCTAAGAGGCTTAGAAAAAGGAATTCACTTGCCCCAAGGCTTCGGAATGAGAAAAAGTCTATAGTTGGGTGGTGAGGATGCTAATTTATTGAGCTTTGGGCATGCTATTCTGCTTAATCCTCACAACCTGTAAGATAATTTCTTATGCCAACCATACTGTTTGGATTATCATAACTGCATATTCTGACAGGAGGTTTTTTTAAAAAGCCTCTAATTACCATATTATTATTGCTATGTATTAGGCTTTGTTTACTACCTTAACTAGTACTGAGAAATGGCTCAAGGAACTCCTTATAATTCATATGTAATGTCTCTAAAAACCTCTGTGAAGCTACAAAAGTAGACACTAACTATAAGAGGATTTATGGGAAAAATAGGGTAGGGACTGGCCACACAAAACCTATGCACCATTTTAACCACGGGAAAATGGAAGCTGGCAATATTCTTAATTATCATGTGTCAAATTACTCATAAACTAAGAAATACTACAGCAAATATGATCATTAGTTAGCCTTAAAAACACAAGAAGGCCCTAGCTAGTGGCTCAGCAGAATGGCGCCGGCCTGCGAACCCAAAGGTCGCTGGTTCAATTCCCAGCCAGGGCACATAACCAGGTTGCAAGCTAGGTCCCCCTGAAGGCAGGTGAAAGACAACCATACATTGATGTTTTTCTCCTTTCTTCCCCCCTCCCTTCCCCTCTCTCTAAAACTAAAGAAATATTTAAGAAAACACACAACACATGAAATAAGTCTAATTGAAAAAGGTGCAAGCAGGGTTGAGTTTGGGGAGGCTGGGGCAAAATGGCCAAAAATGAGGGAGAAGTGCAAATAAGCTGTTCCAACCTGAAGCCCGTACAGGAAGGTGGAGCCGATGGGTACTGGGGACAGCTCAGGGAGACTCTGCCACATTCAGTTGTTAGCGAGCGGTACAGTAAGGTGTGGTTATTTTGGGGGTGGGGGGCAAATCTCAGCAAATTGAGGAAGAGCAGGTGTGAACTGTGACATCAGTCCTCCAGTTATGCATCACATGAGTTCCGGTGTCACAAACACACATGCTGTGACAGAACAGACTTGCCATGACCCCTGTTTAGTAAAGGAGCTTAGGGTTCAGAGAGGGTGGTGTCGTGCCCCATCTGACCAGAACCCCAACACCAGGCTGCACTCACCCGGTGTGTACCCCCAAGGTTCATAGTAGGAAGGGAAGACCCCCAGGTGGCAGCCACGCACAAACTCCTCATAGTCCACGGGCAGCAGGGGGCTGGTGGAGGAGAGGAACTCCGGATGGAAAATAATCTGGCAGTGAAAAAGAAGGCAGCCTATTGAGTTATTGTCTGGGATCCCAGCGTGGCCCCTGACGGGAGAAAAACCAGTGTCAAGCCACAGCAGTCAGGGGCAAAAGACAAAGGACAAAGATTCAAATCCAGGTTTGTCTGCCTCCAAAGCTAAGGTTCTTTGGAGACATGACAATCTTTTGATAAATTAGGTAAAAGGGGGAGTGTGAAACCCAGGCTCCCCAACCCTCCTGCCAAGGACGCCCTGCCCTGGCCAGTGCCTCACCTTGACCCTGTCAGCACTGCTGTTGAAGAGGCCAATGCGGCGGATGGTGGTCAGAATAGGGTCTGAGGAGTCGTCCAGCATATTGTGGGTGCACACAGGGGGAAAAGACTGCCGCTGTAGGGGCCGCAAGCCAGGTGAGTAAGGGTCAGGGAAGAGACTGCTGACATGAGAATCAAGGAGACTACAAATCCCACCAGGCTGTGGGGCACCAAGCCCAAGAGAATTCCAGGAGTTACAGACTTGCTACTTGGCTCTCTCTGTCAAGGTTCTCTTTTCCTTTTAACCACCAGTGAGCTAAGCTAAAAAGAAACTACAATTCCCAGCTATCTTTGAGGCAGAGCCTTGTTAACAGAGGGCTACGGGGAGTTAACAGCAATCTTGTTGTATATTCTTGGCTCAACATCAAAGAAATTCAAAGGAACTTAAACTTCCCCCAGTGGACCTGGGGGGAGCAGGCAAAGACTGTACTATGCTAGCAAGCACCCGGGGCTGCTAGTAGTTGCAGTTTTCTAATGAAAATCCAGTTATTTCTTTGAGGTTCCCTTTATTCTCCATCCTGCAATTCCCTCCACTTTCACTGCCAACAGGAGCCCAAATAAACCACAGTTTCTAAGAGGGAAATTCCCCCAATTCTTCCTTCAATTCTCACTGGAGGAGGACACAGCTAGTGTGACAGAAGTCCTGGGGGTGCTCCAGGGGGTGTTGATGCTTTTGGAAATATTCCCCAGTTTCTTGCATTAAGAGTTTTACATCCCTGGCCCTGGCTGGTGGCACAGTGGATAAGGTGCCAGCCTGCGAACGCAAAGGTCGCTGGTTCGATTCCCAGTCAGGGCACACAACCAGGTTGCAAGCCAGGTCTGTAGCTGAAGGCAGGTGAAAGGCAACCATACATTGATGTTTCTCTCCCTCTCTCCCTTCCCCTCTCTCAAAAATAATGAATAAAATATATATATATATAAAATAGAGTTCTATAGCCCTGATGGGTGTGGCTCAGTGGATTGAGCACTGGCCTGTGGACCAAGGGTTTACCGGTTCGATTCCTGGTCAGGGAGCGTGCCTGGGTTGCAGGCCCAGCCCTGAGTTGGGGGGTACATAAGAGGCAACCACACATTGATGTTTCTCTCCCTCTTTCCTTCCTCCACTCTCTCTAAAAAGAAATAAACAAAATCTTAAAAAACAAAAACAAGAGTTCTATGTATCTTCAGTTTACTGGCTCCCACGAACCACAAAACTAACTCCCAGCAGCCCCAAGGCAGCAATGTGCTCAGTGAGGCAGACTGCCTGAGGGACTCTTGAAAACGAGTTTGGTCAAAAACAGTTCATACCTTGTTTGTGCTAATTGACTGGTTAGGTTTCCATTCCCCAGGAAAAGACTCATCAACCCAGACCATAAGTATCAAAGACCCATGACCCCAGAGACTATAAGAACTCTAACTCCCAGAAGACTGTGGGCAGGGCGAGTGTCAGAGCACAGAAGACCCAGGGGCTATTGGGAATAGTAGTTCTCATTCGGTGCCTGACAGTTTTCTGAAACAGCAGCTACTGACTTTTCTTTTTTCTTTTTTAAAAGATATTTTATTTATTACTTTTAGAGAGCGGGGAAGGGAGAGAGGCAGAAGAGGGAGTGAGACATCCATGTACGGTTGCCTTTCACAAGCCTCCAGGCACAGACCTGGCTGGAGACCTGGCTTGCAAGCTGGTTATGTGCCCTGGCTGGGAATTGAACCAGGGACCTTTGGGTTTACAGGTCGGTGTCTTAGCCACTGTGCCACCAGCCAGGCCCTGACTTTTCAATGTTCTTTAGGAAATTAAGTGTTCTGGGTAACCTCCTGACTATCCTTAAGGAGGCTGGTCCAGTAAAACTGCCACTCCTATTGGTCTCTGGGGACAGAGGTGGAGCTGGTATGCAGGAAAGCTTTCGGACAGCTGGGAGATGTGCTTCTTTTGTGGCCGTCTTGACTTTTTTTTTTTTTTTTTCTCTTTCTTTCTTTCTTTTCAATGTATGGTTGCCTTTCACCTGCCTCCAGCTATGGATCTGGCTGGAAACCTGGCTTGCAACCTGGTTATATGCCCTGGCTGGGAATCGACCCAGTGACCCCTCGGTTCACAGGTCAGTGCCTTGTCCATGGGGCCATCAGCCAGGGCATCTTTCTTTATTTTTTAATAGTTTGTTTATTTATTTTTAGAGAGAGGGGAAGGGAGGAGGGAGAGAGGGAGAGAAACCTCCATGTCTGGTTGCCTCTCATGCACCAGCAACTGGGAACTGGGCCTGCAACCCGGGCACATGCCCTGACCGGGAATCACACCACAACCCTTTGGTTCGCAGGCCAGGGCTCAGTCCATGAGCCACATCAGCCAGGGCTGTCTTGACTTTCCTAAGTTGTCCTTCAGCTATTGGTCCATTGACACTGAGGGTGCAATGAATCTACAACTCCTGGTGACCTGTGTGGCTGACTAGGCCACTGACAGGCTGGCTGCCTTAAAGGCTTTGGGGAATTGAAGTTTCACCAGTCAGCTCACATTGGACCTCCAAATCGATTCCCCTGTAAGAATGGCCCAATAATTCAGAATTCCCAGCAGTCTCTGGGGTCAGAGCTAACATGGCAAGCTGCCTCTGAGGCAGTCAGGAACTGCCATCCCTTTGCTCAGGGACCCAAACCATACCTGTGTGGCAAAGATGGCTCTCTTCATCATGGTGAAGTCCTCCTTGTCCAGCATCTTGTTCATGTCCGGGAGGCTCCCCCTGCAGGGTGAGCAGGGGTATGCATCTGAGAAGGGGTGAAGAGAGGGGTTAGGACCCAGAAGCATGCAGGGCTGAGGCAGGGGGTCACTCACACCAGCAAGGATTCATACAGCTTCCTTCCAAACTTCTCCTTCACTGTGTTAGCTGTATCCCTGGAAAGAGAAGAACAATAGCATCACATATACACCAGCCATTTATTGTTAGGGTTCTGAGGCAGCTGGGAAAGTGAGGTCTGAATGGAAAAGCCCTGGGGATTCTGAGTTGGAGGATGAGGATCCAGGGAATAGACCCTGGAAGGCTCCGATCCCTTGTGCTTTACATCAGCTGTGCGGCCAGGAATAGGTGGCCTTCCCTCTCTGACTTCAGTGACTCATGCGTCAGATGGAGGTAAAAATAGAACCAACCTCAGAGGTTTGCAGCGAGAAGTGGATGCAGCCTTGACAAAAAGCTCACACTGCCCAGCACACGGCGAGCCTTTCAGAAATGTCAGCTATTATTAGAACTTGTTCCAGTCCTGACAGTGGCAGTGCTAAGCCCCATTTTATAAAAATGGAAAATTATGTTGAGAGAAGAAAATGTATACACACAGCTAGCAAATGGTGCCGCCCAATAGCCCCAGTGACATCCCTCTGCCCACAGTCCTCCTATACCTCTGGCCTCACTTTCTACACTTTTGGCCTAGGACCCTCTGTGCCAGCCGCAGTGACCTCATTGTTCTCTCTCACACACCTCAGTGCCTTTGCACTTGCTGTTCCCCAGATACACACAGGGTTTCCTCATTCCCTCTATTTGTCTCTACCCAGTGCCACTCTCTTGGTGTGGCCTGACAACTCTGTCTCATATTTCTGTGTTTTGTTTTTTGCCAGAGCTCTTTCTATGGAATTTTCTAGAATGTGAGCTTGATGAGGCCAAGGATTTTATCTTTTGTTCACAGCAGTGTTCCCAGGGCCTGGAACAGTAGTAGGTGCTCAGTGAACATGTGATGGCTAATGAATGAGTTTTCCCAATGAGGAAACTGAGGCTCAGAGAAGGGTAACAGTTCGTCTAAAGGCAGGAAGCCAGCAAGGGTCAGGGGCATGAGTTGGACCCCACCGGTTTGGTATCGGAGTCCTGGCTGTGCTGTCATGCTTGTCCCACCTACAACTTCTTACTGCCCCAGACCTGGAAGTGTCTTAACACATTGCTGACCAGCAATTTTCTACAAAAGCTAATGCAAGTGCCCGCACGAGTCAAGTTGTTTTTGGTCAACAACATTTGGGCTCGAAAACATGAGTTTTTCGTGACTGGTCAACAACATGTTAAGTGCCTTCACTAGCAATGTTGGTGGGGCAAGTTGACCATGTTACAGAGGACGAAACTGAGATTGCAGGAGAAACACCGGACCCAGGGCACACAGCTGGGGTCCCGGGCCTAGGGCTGCTGACCAAAGCTGCTTCCGCACGGCTTGGCCCTTGAGGGTTTCCACGTTGAAATTGTTGGTCCGAGCCGGCATGATGAAGAAGGCGACCACCGTCTGCTCACTGCTGTTGACCTGGGGCAGAGGAAAGTGGGGAGGTCAGGATCCCATGGGAGGAGGCTGAGGCCACCCACCCTTTTCCCATCCCCTAAGACAACTAGGACCCTGCCATGCCCCTTCCTGTCAAATTCAAAACGGGAGGATTCCCTATCCCCACTTCCTTGGGTCTACATTCGTGACAGTATGAAATGCTTTTTTTCTTTTCTTTTTAACGATTTTATTTATTTCTTTTTAGAGAGAGGGTAAGGGTGGGAGAAAGAAAGGGAGAGAAACATCAAAGTGTGGTTACCTCTCACACTCCTCCAACTGGGGACCTGGCCTGCACGGAGGCACGTACCCTGACTGGGACTCAAACTGGTGACCTTTTGATTTGCAGGCCAGCGCTCAATCCACTGAGCCACACCAGCCAGGGATGAACTGATTTTCTTGACCTCCCTCTGTCCTTTCACAACCCAGATCTTACTCTGAGCAGATAGTTGAGCCGGGCCAAGGCCTCCAGGAAGATGTCAGCCCCCTTGTTGGAGAACTCATAGCGGCCAGCGATGAAGAAGTACAACGTCTTGTCCAAGTTGAAGTCCAGGTGCCTAAGGAAGTCACAATTCAGCATGAAGCTGAGACCCTCAGCCTCCAGCCCTGGCCTCAAAACTACATGCCCCAGAAGCTACCGGCACCAAGAACATTATACAGTGTGGGGGTATTATGGAGACTCCTGAGATCGGTAGTTTTTCTCATTTGATGGGGATCTGAGATCCTACAATGCTGATACCCTCAGTCATTGTTCCAACATTCAGGAACTCAGCAGGCTGAGCCCCCAACCCCTCCTCTCTAGAGACCTACGTGTCTGACCCACGTACCCATAAAAATGGCCCCGCACAAACTCCTGGATTCGAGCCTTGCTCTGTGCATGGAGGTTCTGGAACTCATGCATAGCAGAGAACTTCTTCACATTTAGTCCGTTGGGGGTCACGATATCTGGGAATGAGGGAGAAGGTCCCATGTTTCATTTCTTCATTTGTTCATTCAGATCAACGTGGTTGAATGAATAACTGAAGGAAAGACCCCTTTCCTTTGGCACTTTCTTTGTTTCAACAGTTCCTCTGTGACTTTTCTTCCTTGATGACCCAACTGCCCTGCCGTTTGGATGCCTTCTTACCCAATATTACTCACTTATGTTCACAAGCATAACTACAACTCCCATCAGTCCTTGCAAATGACTAATCAAACTGGAAGTCAATCTACATTGGGGCTTCTGGGAGATGTAGTTTTTTTGTTTTCCCTATACCTCCCTGAGTTGGAAATGATTCAATATCTCCAACCTGCTTCTCCTATAATATGCCCTCTATCTTCAAGCCTCTTTTAGGGTCCCAACCATTGTCTATCCTGACAAAAATAAAACACATTAATGAAAAACTGCTACCCTCCCCACCAGCTTTTGGGACAAAATTCCAGGAATATAAGAACTTGGCCAAACAAAGGCCTGGGAGCTGTAGTTCTCACTTTATATGCATTGAGAAGTGATGGTATGTATAGCCTGGCAAAAAATAAGTGGTTCTAACACTCCTTTACTCAAAAACAAAATCCAAGGAACCTCTATCCCATTTCAGAAGACCAATATCTACATAAGCCAATAAAATTTTTCTAATTTCTGAAATCAGTATGAAAGAAACTACACCCCCCATTAGCCTCTAGGGTATACAGGTCACCTTGTCTTCAGATCACCAACCTAGGGCCTTCTGGGAGTTCTAATTCTCTGCTCTTTAAAGTACAAAAATTGATAGGGACCTTAGCACAGATAAGAGACTATCTCACTCACGTCGGGGGACCCCAGGCCATCACCTACCTGGCTTCCTCTTGAGTAGGTGCTGAGCCTCGATCGCAGTGATCTGGGACACAGTAGTGAAGACATGCGCACAATGGGCTGCTGCCCGCTCCATGCAGTAGCGGTGATAGATTTGCCTCTCACCAGCTTCCTTGTCCACATTGAACTGGGTAAGAAGAAAGAGCAGTCACGTTAGGGAATTGGGAAGTAATCTAGAGGTTCAGACTGGAGTCCTAGGGAAGGCTGGACGCTGGACTCCTGGGTCTGAGGGAGGAGGGCTTTAGGGCCTTAGGATTTCTGGGTCCTAAAGACCAGATTGACCACCTTGGGCTTTGCAGACAGCTTTGGACTGTCCTGAAATACTGGCAGGCAGAGAAACATCAATGTGTGATTGCCTCTTCCATGACCCCATATGGGGACCTGGCCCAAAAACCCAGGCATGTGCCCTGACTGGGAATCGAACCAGCAACCCTTTGGTTTGCAGGCTGGCAGCTCAACCCACTGAGCCACACCAGCCAGGGCCCAGCTCACGTTCTCCAGGTTGTTGTAGAAGTCTACAGCACCAGCACACAGGTACCGCCCCAGCAGCGTGGCGTGGGTGGTGAAGATGGTGGCCACAGGCAGTCGCCGGGCGCGGCACAAGCACAGCCCGACACCCGACAACCATTCGTGGAAGTGTGCAACCACATGCGGCTTCTCCTCGCTCTGGGCCAGGAACTGTGGGACAACAGGGATAAGGGCCACTGAGTCCCCACATGTTTTGTGAAGACAATCAGAAATCTCCAAGGTGGACGAAGAAGCAGGGGAGAGGTAAATCCATCATCACCGCTGCACAAAGCGAACAGCAGCCCCTGCAGTCCTCAGAGAACAAGGAACTACACATTTTTGAGGCTGCTGGACCAGCTGACTTCACCCCCCGGAAGGCTGATGGGAGCCGCTGTTATTTTGACCAACCTTCTAAGTCCCAGCAAGGCTGACTTGGAAAGATTGAAGTTTTAGTGTCTCCAAGTCTTGGACAAAATTCCTGGAGACCCTTCATCTCAATCACTAATAGACCTGCCCTCAACATTGGCAAAAGAACGACCAGTCCCCAAATGCCCTAGAAGTGGCCAGTGCATACATTGTTATCTCAGGGCATGGGGAATAAAATTCCTTGAGACTTTTAAAACCCGAAAAGGGGTCAGAACCAAGTTTCCTGGCTCTCAGACAGGCTGCCAGTCCCCAAACATCCTGGGAACCACTATCCGACTGGAGAACTACAACTCCCAGAATTCCCGGGCTGGGAATTCTGCCCCGCCCACCTTCCCGAGAGTTAATGGCTCAGAATTCCTATACTTGGAAGGTTAGCGGGAATAAAGCTGCAGCGGGAGTCCAGGTTTCTGAAATTAAAAAAAAAAAAAAAAAAAAAAAAAAAAGTCCGGGTTCTCGGATGTCCATATTCCCAAAGATAAGAGTTAATCCTTGGATTAAGAGGCCTACAACTCCCAGAATGCTCCGGAAGAAACCAGTTCCCGTCTAGCCCCCACCCAGACCCTTCTGGCCACGGGCTGATCGCCACTGTAGTTTTGGGCCTGGGGTCAAAAGGAATGCCATGGGGACCAGCAGTGGGGCCTACCTCACCCAGGAACCAGGTGGTGAGGAAGCCAAAAAGGACAGCGTCGTTGGCCTCACGGTCATACCAGGGCACCCCAATGTTGCAGGTGTCCCAGAGCTCCCCCTTCCAGCGCTCTAGGGCCCAGGCTGAGGCTCCCACGTCCAGGAGCACCACCAGGGGGCCCCCCTCGATCAGCCAGCGCCCGAAATACACCTAGGGAGACCCACAGGGAGGCTTAGTGCTTTGATCGCATTCTCTGGGCCCCGCATCTGTGCCTCTCCCACCAGCAGGGGCATGTCTGCCCGGGCTCTGCTTTACAGCACCAGTTTCTCCACCCCGTTTCCACATCTGCTGCTAACTTCTCCCCCGCGGCCTCATTTCTGCATTTGCTGTTCGTTTCTTCCCACCACAATCTTTTCCCACCTCGGTTGCGACATTTTTCCTGACTGTGTAGTTTCTACAACTGTGGCTGCTATCTCTCACCCTCTGCCTCCTGTCTCCACTTACCTCTAACCTCACATTTTGCACGCCTTGTCCCTGTGTCCCCTGCTGCCTTGCTTTTCCGCCCGGCTAATAACCACTATTCGGACCTGCTGCCTTGTTTCTGTTGGCTGCCGCATCTCTCTCCTCAACCCCCAGGATGCTTTCTGCCCCCACCTCCTCTCTCTGATGCTCCTTCTTTCCGCTGGATGCTTCTCTCACTGTCTCGCTGTCACCCACTGCCTGTTTCTGACCCTTTCACCATATACTTGTCACCACCTGATGCCTCTTTCCTCTACTCTTAGACCCATGTTGTCCTTCGCAGCAGCCACATTTCTATTGC
This sequence comes from Noctilio leporinus, assembly GCA_004026585.1. NCBI lineage: Eukaryota > Metazoa > Chordata > Mammalia > Chiroptera > Noctilionidae > Noctilio > Noctilio leporinus. The sequence continues at coordinate 292,455 of PVIW01001276.1, read as the reverse complement.
CATCCGCCTCCCTTCCCCACCTTGGGGCTGCTTTTTTTCACCCATGGCCATGTTTCCAAGGCTCACAACCTCATTTCTGCCCCTGTCACATTTTTCTGGTCTATTTCATTTCCTCCTGAGACTGTGGCCTAGGCTCTGGGCCTGCTGCCATGGCACAGTCCAGCTGACCAGCAATCCTCCTCCTCCCCAACCTGGCTTTCCCCAGCCTTGGGAGCCTGACCCGATGCCCTTCCCCCTCCCAGCTGCTGTCTGCCCTTTTGCTGAGGGGGGGCTATTCTTAGGCCCCCAGCACGTGGGGAGCAGCTGCCATGGGGGTGGGAGGGTGGGGGCTGAGCTGCCCTAGGGTACCTTGGGGACACATCCCGCCTGACTGGGCTTCAGACCCCATGCCAAAGCAGAAGCTGCAAATGAATGAAGGAACCACTGTACCTCTCCCTCCCAAGCCCCAACCTGTCTGACCTTCAGCCCTCTGCCTCCCAGCCCTCCCCTTGGGCTTCAGCCCTCCTCTAAAGCCCTGGGACTGTCCCCTCCTCTCTAATCCCTGGCTCTTTCCCCTGGGTCTGCCTGCCAAGCTCTCCTCCTTTCATCAGTATTCCCTCTTCCAGTCTCCTTCTGGGTCTTTTTCTCTGAGACATGGGGCCACCTCTCTTCTGTTGCTAAACTGTTTCTCTCTATGGCTCTAGTCCCTGGGAGGTGGGGGGAGCCACCATCATCTGTTTGGGACACACAGTCTCTCTCCATCCATCTCTCTCCCTTGCCTGTCTGTCCACTTCACTCTGCAAGCTCCACTGTTTACAGTAATAACCATGATGATGATAATAATAACCACAACGCTAATAGCCCACCCACAATGCTAACTTCATGCCAAGAACTGACTAGAGACTTTATTAAGTATTTCATCCTCCCACAACCCTATGGGGCAAATGATGTCAGACAAGGTCACATGCACAGGAAGTAGAGAAGCCAAATATGAACTTCAGGCAGTAGAACCCCCTAGGCTATCTTGCTCTTGCTGTCTGTCCATTTCCCAATGTCTTGGAGCTTGGGGTTCACCCACCCTACTTCATGGGGCCCTGCATCTAAGTGTCTGTCATACCTCCTCTGTGTCTGCCCAGGGAAAGTACCAGGTCATCCCATGTTTCTGTCTATGCCTCCCTATTTCCCTGGGGCTGTGCTCCCCACCCCACCCCTTCTCCATCTGCTGCTCCCACCCTACCTGCCCTATGGGGAACCATTTCCCACCTTGCAGCCCTTGCTGTTCATGGAATCCAGCGTCCTCTTCAAAGCCGGGGTTGGGGGCTCAAGCAGCTCCACCTGGGTCCTCACTCCTTGCTCCGTGTATGGTCCAACAAGGTAGTAGTTGTCGCCCCACTCATCTCCTGTCACCTTCGCTTTCGTCTGCAGCACCGTGTAGATGCCACCAACTATGGGCCCAAGCCCATGAAGACAGGCCCCAGCTGAGGTCCACAGGTCTGGGCCCTGGGGCAGGGTAGGGGGCCATGGGAGGCGCTGGGACCCCAGACTTCTGGTTTAGAGGGAAGAGGGGACTGGAAGCCCATCAGATGGAGGAGGAAACAGGGGCTGGAGGACAGTCCTTCTGGGTCAAAGGGAAAGGCAGGGGGCTGCGGTTGGGGCTTTGAAGGAGGAGAGGACTCAAGCCAGACTTCTGAGTCTGAAATAAAGGACTGGGAACCCGAGCTCCTGGGTCTGAGGAAATTAGGGCCTGGGGCCCTAAAGAAGACAGAAGCTGACAAGGATTACCAGGACCCAGGTTCCCGGGTTCTCAGCTTACAGGAGCTGGCTTTAAATTCTCACTTCGGCTCTAGGACACAGTAGAGCCCTATTCAGCTTCCAGCAGTTGCCCAAGGGAAGTTGGAATTGTCATTCCTTGCCCTCCAAGGGGCTCTGTTGACCTGTCCCTCCTCTCCTCTCCCTAACTGGGGATACAGGAAGAAGGGGTGCTGCCCTTCCCAGAACTCCTCTCCCAGAACCCAGCATCTGTACCGCCTGGAGCCTGGGCCCTGGTCATACATGGCTCTGTGTTCACGGGCCCCTCCCATAATGTAAGACCCAGTTCCTCTCTCGTCCAAGATTCAGCAAAAAACCCCACCCCCCTCTCTTCTGAGGAGCAAGACTGCCTAGCTTGCAGGCTTCCAGCCCCTCCCGGTTCTCCACGCCAGAACTTCAGGCCCTCCGGAGCCCCAGACACAAAAACCCAGGGACCCAGCCACTCCCATCCCAGGGCCCAACCCCTGACCAACTTAGGAATTTCCAGCCTTCCCTCATTCCAGTATGCAAGTGTCTGCGGCCACCGGCTCCTCTACTTCTAGGAACTGAGGGCTCGGGCCTTCTGCTCCTTCAGAGCCTGGGCATTCAGGCCCCAAACTCTCTCCCACCCTGGGATCTAAAATCAGGGCCTCCGGCCCTCCCTCATCTTTGCTCGCAAGAGACCAGTTCCCCTCTTCTCCCACCATAACTTATGCCCCAGTCAGCTCTCCCAAATCCAAAGGGCCACAGGTATGAAACCCAGCCAGTTCCCAGGTTTGCACTAAGATGTGCCAACACCCTCTTCTCTTTTCCTATGCAGGACCCAGGTCCCTCAGAAACTTCCCTCCGGGACTTGGGAATCTTTCAGGTTAACCCCTCTCCCCAAGGACCCAGTACAGGAGTTTCCAGCCTCCTTTTATCGGAACAGTCAGGAGACTCATCTCCATCCCTCCAGGGCCCAGGAGACCTATCCCAACCCCTCTCCAAGGACACAGGAGTCAGAGGCTCCTTGCTGAGAACCCAGGAGTCATGCTACGTAGCCCCCTGCCCCCTATCACTCGAGTCCCTGGCCCCCACCCGCGACTGCCCTTCTCGTCCGGGCCCTGCCGCCTATCTTACTCACCTTTGTTGGCCACCTCCCAGGCCACTTCGAAGAGCACTGTGTTCTCCAGGTCGAATTCATCCTCCCATTCTTCCAGTCCTGGCAGTGAGGACATGGACAAAGTGCGGTTAAGAGGCATGGCGGCCGCAGGAAGGGAGTGTCAGGGGCCACAGGTGGGGGGGTCCAGAGGTGTCTGCGGAATGCACTCGCTACGACGAGGGGCCAGGTAGCTGGTGCCGGGAGGGAAGCTTGCAACGCCCTCGGCTTCCTATTGCAAGACCGCACCCCCGGACCTAAGCTGGCAGCGGCCGCAGCGTCACTGAGCCCCGTGGGCCCCTGCAGTAAAACCTTGCGGCCGCCAGGAGGCGGCGCCCGCCCCACCGGCCCGAGCCATTGGTGGGCACCCGGGGGCAGGGCTCCCACGACTCCTTATTGGTGGACAGCTTAGGGCTCGCTCAGCCCTGGCAGTCGCTCCTCTAGGTGATTGGCCTTTAGATCTGTCAATCCTAAACTTGAGGCCCCTAAATCACTGGCGGATGGAAGTGAGTGGAATTCGAAGAAGGAAAGGGAGCGTGGGGAACGTGTGGTTGCTCAAAGGAGTGGTGAGAATTTTGCAATCGGCCTCAGCGAGGAGGCTTGGGGAAAAGGAGGAGGAGTCAGGAGGCGTAGGGAACCGATCCAGGGGTTTCGGCCTAAAAAGTGACGACTAGCCCCACAAGGAGCGTTTGCATATTTATGAGGAACCACCGAGACCTTTGGAGGATCTGGCAGACTAGAGGGGCCAGAACGCCTCGTTCTTAGCGCGCTTCCGTTTCCGTCAGTATTTCGGCGGTTGGTGAGCATCATGGCAACCGTGGTAAGTGTCGGCGAGCGGAGGACTGTGGAGCGAACCCGTTCTCCCGAGTGTGAGGGAGGAGGGGCTGGGAGCTCGGACTCCTGGGTCTGAGGGAGGAGTTCCAGTGGGTATTTGCGGTCTCGTTGCTCAGCTCTGAAGGGAAAGGGTCCCGGCGGCCCCCTCATATTTCCAGCACCTCACGTGGGGCATGTCCCGCATGGATGCTCAGTAATTTATCACTCGAATCTTGGAATGAATGAATGAATGAATGAACGAATGAATGAGAACTCCATAAAAAAGAGACCGGGTACACTGGGGCTGGCACCAAGGACTTTCTCAAGAAACCCCGGAATGGAACCCGGACTGGTGTGGCTCAGTGGATTGGGCATCGTACCGCTAACCGGTTCGATTCCTGGTCAGGGCACATGCCAGGCTCGGGCTGGGGGCGTGCCAGAAGCAACCGGTCGGTGTTTCTCTGGCATATCCATGTTTCACTCCCTCTCTTTCTCCCTCTCTTCCTCTCTCTCTAAAAGTAAATAAAAATAAATCTTAAAGAAAAAAAAAAAAAACCCTCACGTTTGAATGGAGAAGGGATGCGGCCTTAGCTTAGGGGTTGGACGATGTTCCCATGGTGACTCCAGTCAACATGGGCGGAATGGTGGGGTGACAGTTACAGGTGCCTGGAGGGTGAAATTTGCACCTACTGTTAGCTTGGCCAGGGGGTAAATAGGGAAGCATCCCAGCAAAGGGTAGTGATCATACTCCGGAGACCCAATTCCCATGGGTGTGGATGAAGTATTGGAAGTAGGAGGGGCTGGTGGGTGCTGAGTTTTCAAATGCTGTGTTTCCATGGAGTTAGTAAGCTTGATCAGAGTGGCTTAAGGTGAAAGGAAGGGCCTTGTTTTGGGATTGCTCAGGGTTGGGATCCTGGATCCATGTCTAGTTTTGGCCTCAGGTAAAGTCTGATAGGCTATGTAGGGTGTGTGTGGTGGGAGGGGAGGGGGAGTATATTCTCAGGTTTGGGGGACAGTGTGACCAATGATTTTGGGTTCCAACCTCCTGAGGAGAGAGTAAGTGGGAGGGGTCACAAACAGCAAGGGAGGAGCCTTGTGACCCCTAGATGGAGGTTAGGAAGAGTTAGGAAAACTCTTGGTTCCAGAGACCAGGGTCCCCTTAGGCCAGCATCTGCTCTCACTCTGGTGGAAGAAAAGACTTGTAGGAAGGAAGGAAGGTTGGGGTCAAGTGGCCAAGGATCTGGGTAAGCTTTCTGGCTTCTTAAGCTTCCCTTATTAGACATGAGGTACTCCATAGTGTCAGAAAATAATATGACAGACCACCAAGGCTCCATCACCCAGATTTTTTGAAATAGCTTTACTGAGATATAAATCATATCTCATACAATTAACCCATTTAAAGAGCGTAGTTCAAAGGCCTGGCTGGTGGCACAGTGAATAAGGCACCTGCCTGCAAACCCAAAGGTCACTGGTTCGGTTGCAAACCAGGTCTTCAGCCAGGTCTGTAGCTGGAGGCAGGTGAAAGGCAACCATACATTGATGTCTCTCTCCCTCTCTGCCTCTCTCCCTTCTCCTCTCTCTGAAAATAAATACATAATATCTTTTTTTAAAAAAAGATATTTTCAGAGAGAGGGAAAGAGAGGGAGAAAAACATTAGTGTGTGGTTGCTTCTCATGCCCCCTCAGCTAGAGATCTGGTCCACAATTCAGGCATGTGCCCTGACTGGGAATCCAACCAGCAACCCTTTGGTTCTCAGGCTGGCACTCAATCCACTGAGCCACACCAGCTAGGGCCCTTAGTACGTACCTTTTGATTGAGCTCAGCACTCTACTGTATCATTCATTCAAACCCCAAATATTGAGGTCTGGGGTGAACAAGTGAGGTATGGGCTTTACTTTTCATAGGACACACATCCATCAGAACCAGGAACATTGATCCGGGGTCTCCCTCATGAAAGGGAGATTCCACAGGGAGATTGGATTCCCAGCAGAGGCCCTTCTGCCTGGACATCCAGAGACCCTGGAACTAACCCAGCAAGGGCACAGATCAGGGAGGACCTCCCTTAGCAAAGCTTGGTCTAATTCAAGGTGGGGCAGGGAAAGCAGGCTGGACCCAGGGACCTGCACTGCAAAAGCCTAGGGACAGCCCTGGCTGGTGTGGCTCAGTACGTTGAGCGCTGGCCTGTGAACCGAAAGGCCACTGGTTCAATTCCCAATTGGGGTACATACCTGGGTTGCGGGCCAGGTCCCCATTGGGGATGTGCAAGAGGCAACCAATCAATGTTTTTCTCCTTTTCTTTCTCCCTTCCCTCCCCTCTCTTGAATATAAATAAATAAAGTATTAAAAAGAAAAAAAGCCTAGTGACTGAGCTGGGACATGGAGGTGCAGGAGGGGCTGGGAAATCAGCAGGCAGGACCACACCCAGCTCAATGCCCTCTGCATAGTGTTAGCATTTGTCCTTACAGTTCCTAGGGGCAGAGAGGGCTTCTTCCCACGGCAAATAATTCCCTGGGCACCAAACACGTGCTAGGCCATGGGGATGGGGCTGTGAGTGAGACAGACACAGGCTTCATCTTCCTGGAACTCAGAGTGTCATGGGGTCAACCTGGCGGCATTAGTTGGTGACAGCCGAGAGGGTGGCAGTGACTGGTGTTAGAGCTGTTGGCCTGCTTATGGGGAGGAGTGGAAAGGACTCTCTTGTGTGAGGTGGCAGGAGGGGCGGAGGAGGAGTTGGTGGGAACTGGGAGGAGAGGGCTCTCCTAATAAGTCTTCCTCCACCCCCAGACAGCCACAACCAAGGTCCCAGAGATCCGTGATGTGACAAGGATCGAGCGTATTGGTGAGTAAGCGTGGATCAGGAGGTGGACTAGACCCTGCCCGCTCTGTGCTCCCCTGAAGAGCCAACCTGCCTTGGACCAGCAGAGAGGCATGCAGCTTGCGCACCGTCCCCCTACCTGATGGGGGTGGACCCCGAGTTCCAGAGAGGGGTCAGAGGGCACATGGGGTACCATGTTGGACCCTAATCCCAGGCCGCAGGCTTTGCTAACCTGGGGGCTCCTGGATATACTCTCATCTTGCTTGGAAGTCACAGAAGTGGATATTTGCTAGGTGCTAGTTACTGGGCTTGGCTCTGTACTGAGTGGCCCGTACACCCAGCATGCACTTGGGCATCATTAACCTGAGGGCAGGCACTGGCCCTGCCAGTGTCCCCAGCACAGGACCTGGTGGAACAGATATCAACAGAAAACCATTGAATGCATGAGTTTGCATCCTGTTGAATCCTTGCAATTGCCCCACAAGGTGCAGAGGGTGACTGTCGTCCCATTTTGGCTGAGGTAATAGACTGAGACTCGGAGCAGTCAGTGAGCCATGGATCCAGGAACAAGAAGTTGGGGTGCAGTGGGGCCAGTGGGGCTCAGCCTTCATGCAGAGAGGAGCCTCCTTCATTCATTCAGATTCATTTGTTCAGCACCTCTAAGAGAAGCAGTCCGGGCATACCTCATTGTACTGTACTTCACATAGTGCATCTTTTTCCGTTTTAAATTAAGGGTGAGCCCCTCCACAGCATAACGATTATGAGTTACTGAAGGCTTAGATGTTGGTTAGCATTTTATAGCAATAAAGTATGTATATAATAAGGTATGTATGATACAATGTATTTTTTAGACATGCACACTACAGTATAGTGTATGTCATTTTTTTTTTTTTAAGACTATTATTTTTGGAAAGAGGGGAAGGGAGGGAGGCAGAGAAGGAGAGAGACATCAATGTGTGGTTGCCTTTCACCTGCCTCCAGCCACAGACCTGGCTGGAGACCTGGCTTGCAACCTGGTTCTGTGCCCTGGCTGGGAATTGAACCAGTGACCTTTGGGTTTGCAGGCTGGGTAAATGTTATTTTTTAAAAAAGATTTATTTATCTTTAGAGAGAGGGGAAGGGAGGGTGAAAGAGAGGCAGAAAATCTTTGATGTACAAGAGATACGTTGATTGGTTGCCTCTCACGTACCCCCGACTGGGGACGTGGCTCACAACCCACGCCTGTGCCCTGACTGGGAATTAAACTAGCGACCTTTCGGTTCTCAGGCCAGTGCTCAATCCACTGAGTCACGCTAGCCAGGTCTAAATATTACTTTTTTTTATTACTTTTTCTTTTATTTTGTTGTTTTTGTATTACATTCATCCCATTTCCCCCCCTGCTCTCCCCTTCCCCCCTCCCATTTCCCCCTAAACGATACTTTTATATGTACGAGGAAACCAAAAATTTTAAGTGACTCCTTTATCGAGACATTCGCGTTATTGAGGTGATCTGGAACCAATTCTGCAATCTTTGCGAGGTCTGCATTATAGGGCGCGCAACCAAGAGCATGGGCTTTAGAAGCATAAGGCTGGGTGCCACTTCTGAGCGAAATAGCAAGGAGCTAGTTCCTCTCTGTGCCTCAGTTTCCTTATCTGCCAAATGAAGGTAGAATAAATAGTTCATCTCCTTCAGTAGCGTGAGGTCAGGTGCCGATGCTGTTTCAGCCCCGTTGGGAGCTGCACCCAGGCCCTGCCCTTAGGGTGTTCATAGTCTGGTGCAGGGGCTGACAAATCTTTCCTTAAACGGCCAGACAGGAAATGTTTTCTCTGTTGAAAAGATCCAATTCTGCTGCTGCAGTGGGAAGGCAGTTGCAGGCAACATAAGCAAAGGGGCGTGTCTGTGTTCCAGTAGAAGTTTATTTACAAAAACAAGTGGCTGGACCACAGACTGTAGTCTGCCCAGCCCTGATCTAGTGTAAAAGGATGAGAGCCAGAGACTGTTTTTTTTTTAATTTTTATTTATTTATTTTAAATATTTTATTTATTATTTTTAGAGAAAGGGTTAGGGAGAGAGGCAGAGAGAGAGAGAGCGAGAGAGAGAAATCAATGTATGGTTGCCTTTCACCTGCCTCTAGCCACAGACCTGGCTGGAGACCTGGCTTGCAACCTGGTTATGTGCCCTGGCTGGGAAATCGAACCAGTGACTTTTGGGTTCGTAGGCTGGCACCTTATCCACTGTGCTACCAGCCAGGGTGAGAGCCAGAGTCTTCACTGCTCATTTGCTGTGTGGTATTGGGCAAGGGACCTAACCCCTCTGAGCCCTGCCCACATCCCTGTTAATGGGAGCCGGGGGTGGTTAGGAACCCCAGAAGTGATCCCACATGATAGTAGCTGGGACGGTTGCCCCTTGGGGTTACATGAAATGAAGTCAGAACCTGTGAGGCCACGTTGGTCATAAACATGAAGTAACTGATCCTTAACCTTCCCTGTTAGTCCTGATCCTATTTTGTGGTGTACCTGCTCCCAGTGATTTGGGGCTGGCTCTGACATATTCTGAGAAGAGCCCCTCTTGTTCACTGAGCGTTTAACAAGTTCTGTCCCCCTTCCAGTGAGGAGGGGACTTGGGCCCCCTAGTTGGCCAATGAGGAAACCAGAGCCAGGAGGGGATGCCCTCACCTCAGGCCATGCACTGCTAGGAGCTGACCTGTAACTGTGTCTCCTGGTTCCTTTTCTGCACACAGGCGCTCACTCCCACATCCGGGGACTGGGGCTGGACGATGCCTTGGAACCTCGGCAGGTAGAGCTGATCGGGCTGGGGCTTGAAGCCTGCTTCACGGAGGCCTTGGGTGGGGGGTAGCCTGAGTCCCCGGGGGTATGGGGACTGTCACATCTTTCTGGACTTTTAGCTTCCTATTTATACAATTCAGCCACACGTAGAGTTTTATTAGTCTTTTAAAAATTGGGGTGGCAAAGGCTTTTTTGGCTTTTCCCCGAAGTCCCAGCCAACACCCACTTACATCTGCTGAGCCAGAAGGCGGTAGAAACGCTAGCAGTCACCTGGTGTGCCCTCTGGCCTCTCACCCCACAGGCTTCCCAGGGAATGGTCGGCCAGCTGGCAGCCCGGCGCGCAGCGGGCGTGGTGCTGGAGATGATCCGGGAAGGGAAGATCGCCGGTCGGGCCGTCCTCATCGCTGGCCAGCCAGGCACGGGGAAAACTGCCATCGCCATGGGTAAGAGAGCTCTCAGGCCAGGAGCGCTTCTGGGCTCTGCGAAGGATTCCCTCCTGTGCGGCTTAACCATGCAGGGTTCGTTCCCTCACGTGGGGGAATCTGACGGCAGGCCAAATAGGGCTGGTAGAGCAATTCCATGAAAGCCTTCTACCTTCCTGCCTCCACATTCTCTGCACTGGCTGAAATGTGACCTCAGATTCCAAAAGGGTTGCCAAAGCTCCAGCCTTCCCACCCACACTCCCTGTAGCAGGAAGAAAGAGGAATTGCCCCTTGGGGTTACATGAAATGAAGTCTGGTGCAGAGGCTCCCTTATTGACTAGAGCTTGATCATGCAGTTACACTCGGCTACAAGGAAGAGCAAGACATTACTTTTTATGCTTTAGTTTGGACCATTGCTACCTGAATAATAAAATAGGGGTCTGGAACAAAGGGAGGAGTAGGCCACCAGAGGCCACTTTTGCAATCCACTAGCGATTTAAGATCTTACACGTAACTGCCGCTTACCCTCCTTGCTGAACTGCTGTCCATCCTCCCAAAGTCCACACAGGCATCTCGTCCTGGTGGAGGCGTCGCTCTACCCTCCTCTCTTCCTCAGACAGGGAGGCCAGGCAGCGAGGCGACAGCCAGGCTTTCAGTTAAGATGGAGCAGTGCTCATTCGGGTCCTCTGGTGCACCAGGCCCTGGACCAGGTGCTGGGGACACATCTGTGAGGAAGACCCAAGTCCTTACTTTCAGGAGCTTCTTACCTGGGCGAGGTGGTTGTGGACATGGTCTCTTTCAGGGTCATGTGTTCTACATGGACAAAGGGGCTCCTGACCCTGCTGGACTGGTGGGGGGTGTCAGGAGGTGGCAGTTGTTAGGAGAGGCTTCCTGGATAAGTCGGCCCCTGAGATGTGACTTGCAGGATGTCTGGAGGTGTCCCAAACGGACAGTAGGGGGTGGGATCTCCAAGCGCCGAGGGTGGCACTGCACACTGGTCAAGAGGGTTCAGTGGCTTCTCTCTGTGAGACTTGGCTCAGAGCTGGGCAGGCCCCTCAAGAGGGGCTGTTTAGGGGGGAGTCCAGTGGTTGCAGTCACAGGAGGCACAGCCTTGCTGTCTGTTGCCAGCCAGCCGCAGGCCTTACGCCATAGAGAAGTCAGCCCGGTGCTATGCTGGTAAGAATAGAGGCTCGGGAAGTTTACCCTCTGGACACTGCAGCTTTGTAATCCAGGTGTGCCACGGAGGCCTCTAGCCCTGGCTTGCTTGGTGTCACCCTAGCTGCGCCGCAGCAGGAGAGCTGGCGTTCCCACAGAGCAGGGGGCCCCCACCCACCCAGATTGTCTCCTCCCCAGGCATGGCACAGGCCCTGGGCCCCGACACCCCGTTCACAGCCATTGCTGGTAGCGAGATCTTCTCCCTGGAGATGAGCAAGACAGAGGCACTGACACAGGCCTTCCGGAGGTCTATCGGCGTTCGCATCAAGTAAACACAGGCTGAGGCAGTGGGTGGGCGGCTCCCAGTAGTCTGAGGACAAGTGCTGACCCAGCCTCCCTGTCCTGTGCCCAAGGGCTCCTGGGAGTTAGTGACTCCCAAGGGCCTAGGTGTTGGGTGCTCTCCTCCACTCTGCTCTCTGGCTAGGGAGGAGACAGAGATCATCGAAGGCGAGGTGGTGGAGATCCAGATTGATCGGCCAGCCACGGGGACGGTGAGTCCACTCCCCAGGCCCGACCCCTTCCAGACTAGAGGGCTGGGGAGGTCAAGTCTGCCCTGAGGCCAGAATCCCATGGAATGTTCCGGCCTTAGATTGGAGCTTCTCCGTGCCTACAGGAGGGGGTCATTTGAATGGACAGCAGCTCATTAATTTGCAGGGCACACCATGAGCAGTTTAAACCAAGTGGTGGAGTAAAAGGCGGTCCGGGAGTCTCTCACAGTGAATTGCTAACAGGCTTAAATGCCCAGCTCGGTCCTGAAAGGTGTTTCCCGTTCAGCTTTAACTGCTGGGCGGGATTCTCCTCTGTTCTTGAAGCTAAGAGTTGTCTTTTTGACTTTTTCATTGTAAAATGAGACAAAAACAAAGAAATTAATTTTAAAAGCATGTAGTCTCATAAATTATTATAAAGCAAATACCCTTGTAACTACCACTGAGACCAAAAACTAGAACCTGCACCCATTATCACGTCTTTGTGTTGGTTAGTTTTCTCACCGAGCTGTGTACTGTCCCCTGCCCCTTTTTGAAAGATTTTATTTATTTTTAGAGAAACGGGAAGGCAGAGAGAAAGAGAGAAACCTTGAGTTGCCTCTAGCCTGCCCCCAGCTGGGGACCTGGCCCACAACCCAGGCCCTGACTGGGAATCGAACCAGTGACCCTTTGGTTCACAGGCTGGTGCTCAATCCAGTGAGCCTCACCAGCCAGGGCTCAAGATGTTGTTTTGACACTCATTTGCATCCACGAAGCTGTCACCATGCTCGTGGCAGTGAAAGTGCCCATCATCCCTCAAAGCTTCCTGTGTCATGCCTTTTTAAAGCTGTGTTGGGGAGACATGGGAATCCTCTCTGAGCCCTTGCCTGGTATGTCGCCCCTTTCAGGGCTCCAAGGTGGGCAAGCTGACCCTCAAGACCACGGAGATGGAGACCATATACGACTTGGGCACCAAGATGATTGAGTCCCTGACCAAGGACAAGGTCCAGGCCGGGTGAGCGGTATGGGTGCTGCACTAGGCTCCCAGGACGGGGAAGCCCTGGAGACTTTCTGTCCTCACTCCAGCCCTCCTTCCCGGGCAGGGACGTGATCACCATCGACAAGGCCACGGGCAAGATCTCCAAGCTGGGCCGCTCCTTCACACGTGCTCGCGACTATGATGCTATGGGCTCCCAGGTGCTCCAGGGTCCCGGGGACCCCAACTCCAGGCGCCAGGATGTTTCCCTGGATCCTCCTGTCACCCAACCCCGTGTCCCTAGTGCTCCTCATTCTGCTCTGTACCCTCTAGGACGGTGGGGGTCCCTCAGCCTGGCACTGTGCTAACGGTTTGTGAGGTCCCCCCAGGAACCCCCAAATCCTTCAGTGCTTGGGCCTGGGCTTCCTAGGAAACCCCCATCTGGATCCCCAGCTTCTTTCCCAGGAGCCCCCCTCCCCCCCAATCCAGCATCCCTTTGGGTCCCCTTTCATGCTCCTCACCCGTATCTCCCTTGTCTTCACCACCCCCACCTGCCCGCAGACCAAGTTCGTGCAGTGCCCCGATGGGGAGCTTCAGAAGCGCAAGGAGGTGGTGCACACCGTGTCGCTGCACGAGATCGATGTCATCAACTCCCGCACCCAGGGCTTCCTGGCCCTCTTCTCTGGTGAGGCCCCACTGTCCCAGCTTGCCACCTCCCCCTGGCCCCGTCCTCTCCTGTCCTCCCATCCGGTTCACCCTTGACCAGGCTGGTCCTCAGTTCCTGTTGGCTGTCCTCTGTTCTGCTCCATCTGTGTGTGCTTCGTCCTCCCTTTCTGTCACTGAGTCCCTCTCTTAGGTGTTCTATGGGGGCCCTGCCCTACCTTTCTCCCTCCTGAGTTCTCGGCCTCCTCTCCAGGGACCCCTCAGTCTCCTGTCCCCGCACCACTCCAGTCCTGGTCTCTCTTCCCTCTGCCTCTGGGGCCTTGCCTGCCTTTTTCTTCATCTACCTCTGGTCCTGGGGCTCTGTCTCCATTCTGATGGCCTCCCCACACCACCCCTGCCTCCCACAGGCGACACAGGAGAGATCAAGTCAGAAGTTCGAGAGCAGATCAACGCCAAGGTGGCCGAGTGGCGCGAGGAGGGCAAGGCGGAGATCATACCCGGAGTGGGTCCCGGGCGTGGCGGCTCGGGGTGAGGGCAGTGGGAGAAGCCGGCACAGGTGGTGGGTTTGACACACGCCCTGATGACTCCTAGGTACTGTTCATTGATGAGGTGCACATGCTGGACATTGAGAGCTTCTCCTTCCTCAACCGGGCCCTGGAGAGTGACATGGCGCCTGTCCTCATCATGGCCACCAACCGCGGCATCACCCGGTAAGCTGGCTGCTGGCCCCTCAGAGACCTCTTGGGAGGTCTCTGAGCCCCCTTGAGCCACCGGCGTAGTGCCAGGGGAAACAGGGCGTGTGTGTTGCACCCTGTCAGCAAGGTGTGGGTTTAGTGGCTGTCACAGGCTGCTCACAACTGCCGCACCCCGGAGGGGAGAGGCTGTACTTTTCCCTCCAGCGAGGTAAGTGGGTGATCAGTGCCAGTGGGGAGCGCTGCTCCCTAAGGAAGCTAGCGATGTTTTTCTGTTGTAAGACTGTCGTTTCTCAAACTGTGTGCCCTGGCACCCCAGGGTACCGCATAGAGCACAGAATTCTGTGGGAATTGAAGTGGTGGAGGGATACACAGGGACATGTGTCAGGCACTGCTACTGTCCACTGCAATTAAATCTCAGACCTAACTGCTTAGTAAAGGAAATGGAACTTAGTGCTTCTTTGGCCTGAGGACACTGTGGGAAAACTTAACCAGACTCGAAGGGCAGCCGGCTCCAATAAAGCTTGGGAACCTCTGTCCTAGGGAGTTGACAGCGCCCCACTCCCTGCTGTCCTTCCAGCTGGGTCTCTTCCCAACTCATCTATGTTTCAGCCAAGAGGAAGGGAGAAGGAAGTGGGGAGCAAACAGCCCCCCAGCGGGCCAGGGCCCAGAGGCTTCACCCAGCACGTTCACTGAGATCCATTTCCTTGCCTCACTCAGCCTCTTAGCTGCGCCTGGTGGCATGGGAGGCAGGGGACCATCACCTCCAGTGCTGTAGTCATGTGACAGTGGAAACTGCCTAGAGGGGCTGGTTGTCAGCACAGGGGAGAGAGGGACATGGCCACCAGGAGTGACGGCAGATTGTTCCCTGGCTCTGCGCTCAGCATTTTTCCCGGATAAACTGCTCGGAACCTCAAAAGACACTGAGGGCGTAGATGTAGTCTCAGCCCCCTCTTACAAATGACAGCCAGGCTGGGGGCTTGCCCAGGGTCGGGTGTAGGGTTCCAGCACTAGCGGACTGGGGAGCAGAGGACCCGCAGAGGGTGTGTCTGCAGCAGCAGCTCAGGGCCTGGGAATGGCGCTCGCACCTCCTGTGAGCGGCCGGAGACCAGCCATACTTACTAAAATTGAGCTGCAGTCCCCAAATCAGTTTTCGTGATGCTTTCGAGGTCTCCTGCAGGCATGCGCAGAGTGGCCAAAGGTGTGTCACCTGATGCGGACACTGTAGTCTAAGGCCAAACAAGGTGGCACTCTGCTTTCTTCTTTCAATTGTATCCTTTTCACCATCTATTTAGTGCCACATTGGTCGCATTCAGTGTTTTTTGCGGTGGTTTTGCTGTTGAAAACGGTCCCCAGCTGTCCTGTGTCCCTAAGCCCATGAAGGTTGGGATGTGCCTTACAGGGAAGATGAGCTTCGTTAAGACGTAAATTATAACATGCTTACCGTAGGTTCCCTAGGAATGCGTCAATGATACGTGTTAAAGAGATGCCTTTAAACAGAAGCACAGGGGCACACCCCCTGCCCCCCTCCCCCCACTGCTTCCCTCCCAGGCCGGCATCTCTTAGACTCTCAGGGGCCCCGAGAGAACTCCAGCCAGGGCCGTGGCCGCGCGTCCCCGGCCAACCCCCTGCACCTTCTCCAAAGCCCCCTTTTCTCTGACTCCCCGAGTTAGATCAGCTCCACCCAGGCCCTGTACTGTTGCTTCTATCCTAAGCCCTTGTTTCACTATCCCCAGCTTTAATAAACATCCTCTCAAAAAATAAAACAAACAAAAAAAAACCCCAGAAGCATGTCAAACCAGGCAATGTATTGGTTGGCTGACAAAAATACTGTGACCAGAGGCTGCCAGGCACCTCACCGTGTGTTTCCCTGAGACCAGTGGTTCAGTGTTTGCTGATTGAGAGTCACCCCCGTTTTGTAGGATGTAACTCACACCAGTGAGAATTCTGGCACCTGCCCTGGCTGCTGTGGCTCAGTGGGTTGAGTGCCGGCCTGTGAACTGAAGGGTCGTCAGTTCGATTCCCCACTGGGGCACATGCCTGGGTAGCCAGCCGGGACCCCCGTTGAGGGTGTGTGAGAGGCAACTGATCAATGTATCTCTCACACTTCGCTGTTTCTCTCCCTCTCTTCCCCTTTCTCTAACAATTAATAAGTAAAATCCTTTAAAAAATAGAAAAGAGTTCTAGTGCCCTGCGCCGAGCCCTGTGCTGGGCCAGGTGCAGCAGGAGTAGGACCTTGATCCAGTAATCCCGGACAGAGCCACCAGCTGGCTTCCTTGGGAGTGACGCAGGTGCCCCGGCTGCACAGTCAGGCACTGATGTCAGCTGTGAGCTGAAGGCTAAGTGGTGTTTGGCCCAGGGAGTGGGCTGTGGTGGAGGGGGCGGGTGGGAAGGCGCCATGCAGGAATGGAGAGCCAGGTTCTGAGAGCGTCACCCTGACAGCCCGCCCTTGCCCTCAGGATCCGGGGTACCAGCTACCAGAGCCCCCACGGCATTCCCATCGACCTTCTGGACCGACTGCTCATCGTCTCCACCTCTCCCTACAGTGAAAAGGACACAAAGCAGATCCTCCGCATTCGGTCTGGACAGGGCCGGGGTGTGGGCCTGCGGGGTGGGGCTGGCGTCCACCCTGGGTGACACAGATCTCTGGGAGGGGGGTGATAATGGGCAGAAAGTGTCCAGGTCTGTAAGAAGTAGGGCCGGACAACCAGGCAGCAGCGTCTGTTGCAAGGTGGGGGGCCCCTGTAGGAAAGGGAGGGGAGGTACTAGGGACTGGTGTGGGGGCCCACCCAGCCTGGGCCTCAGTGGCCTCATTCAGCATTCTGCATTTCTGAGGATGCAGGCGCCACATGCCCAGAGGGTCCAGGGGTGGGCCCGGGGCCTGCTGCACCCCGAGGCCTGACCCTGTCTGAGTCCCCACCCCCACCTGCCTGCAGATGCGAGGAGGAAGATGTGGAGATGAGTGAGGATGCCTACACGGTGCTGACCCGCATCGGGCTGGAGACCTCCCTGCGCTACGCCATCCAGCTTATCACGGCCGCCAGCCTGGTGTGCCGGAAACGCAAGGTCAGCCGGCGGCCGAGCTCGGGCGGGTCCCGTGGGCGAGCCACTGGTCTAAGGCCTTCAGGTGCACTGCTGCCTTTTGTCCTGGAACATGTCTTCAGAGGCAGGGAACTTTGTTCTCGGGTTTATTTGTGTCTCCCAGCCTAACACGTTATAGGTGCTCAATAAATGTCCGTTGACTGCAAGTTGATACTGTTCAGGCCATGTAGAGGTGAAGAAACTGAGGGATGGAGAGGTTGGGCCCACAGCCAGGAGGAGGCCAAGGCAGGATTTGAACCCAGGCAATGTGGCCTCAGTGTCCCTACCCTGATCCTTCTCTCAGGAAGGGCCCCACCAAGGTCTCACTGTCTCCCTTTAGGGCACGGAAGTGCAGGTCGATGACATCAAGCGAGTCTACTCGCTCTTTCTGGACGAGTCGCGCTCCACGCAGTACATGAAGGAGTACCAGGACGCCTTCCTCTTCAATGAGCTCAGTGAGTATCGGACCCACCCCCCGGTGGCCCCAGAGCTGCTGCTGCTGGGGGAGGTGGGGGAGCCCTGGCCTCTGAGCCACAAGGACCACGTGGCCTTTCCTCCCACAGAAGGCGAAACCATGGACACCTCCTGAGTGGATGTTGCCCTCCTACCTCCCCGTCCCCATTTTCTACCGGAGTTCTGACACTGACTTTGTATAAAATGGTTCTGAAACTGGACCTGTGGTGTGTGCAGTGTGTGTGCACCCTGAACTCCAAGAAAGGCCAACCCAGGCTGCGGTTTGAGAAGCGTTTATTGGGAGAGGAGGAGCTTGCCCGCTGGCTCCCGGAGCTGGGATGGGCTTGGGAGCTGGGGTTGGGGGATCCTTAGAGGAAGAGGAGGTCTGGGAGGGTAGGGTGGTCACAGGCCAACGGTTGGGCTCTGGGACCCCCACAGTCAGAGCTGCTGAGGCGGCAGGGCCCACAGTGGCAGCTGAGGGCCACAGGGAAGGAGACCATCGGGTCCACGCCAGGTGGGCAGCCGGGGAGCCGGACGGAGGCAAAGGTCAGCTCACGGTAGGTGCATACCAGCTGGGGCACAGGTGGAAGAATGTCTGGCAGTATTCGCACCTGGAGGCGGGACAGGTGGGGAGAGTGGCCTGGGCCTCTGCTGATCTCCCTGCTGCGCCCCACAAATCTCAGACTCATGTCCAGGCGACCCTCTGTGTTCTCCCTCCACCATGCCCAACTCTGACTCCAGTTCCCCAGTCCCTGCCCAGGGGCACGGTCCGCCCTGGTGCCGAGGTGGCAGCACCAGTCAGCAGGCCGTGGGCAGCTCACCATGCTGGGGCAGTAGCCGGCGCAGATGCTGGTGGTGAAGGTGATGCAGATGGGGCAGGCCTCTTTCTCGGCAGCCAGCGTGGCGTTGATGGGCCGACACGACGGCCGCAGCAGCTCCCTGGATGCCTGCACCCCACCCACGCTCAGCAGCAGCCACAGCAGCCCCTGGGACGAGGCCACTGGCTCAGAGACGTCTGAGACCTGGACCCCGGCCTCTACCCTCCCATTCCCCTCGGACCCAGAACTGGCAGTGCCCGTTCTGGGCCAGCCCCTCCACTGGATGCTGCATCCCCGTACAGAGGGACCCCAGATGCCCATGCTCAGGCCCTGCCCCACTGCTCCCTTCTCCCAGCAGGAAGCCTGCTGGTTGTCCACACCCTTTCAGAAAGACCTTCACAGGGTCACAGGACTGTCTTCTTGCCGACTACATCCTGGGTAGCGTTGCAAGGTGCTCGGGCCCAGCAGCCTTACCTGGAGCATCTCCATCCTCGGTGCGTCCCTGTCGTGTTCACCTGGTCTTATACCTGTAGGCTGTGGGGGCGGGCAGCAAGGTCACTGGGGTGGTGGCATGGCGGGGTAACCTGGACACTAATCTCCTCGGGGGCGAGGGACAAGGCCAGGGAGGTGAGGAGTGGTTCAGTGGAGCATGCCCTCCCCCCAGTCTGAGTGGCGTGGCACCTAGAAGCAGGAGCCACCCAAGATGAATGACCACTGACTTCACAGACTCAACCCTCAGGTGCTAGAGAGGTCGTGCTGGGGGCTCAGAAAATAGGGGATAGGAAGCCCTTGGCTTGCTAGCAGGTTGCTTATTATGGGGGCCTCCAGGGGAAGAAGGTTGGATCTCAGCCCTCCAGCGACCCTGGAATGACGATCGTTGGAAGCCTTCCCAACCCTGCTCTGCCTGCCATAGACTGAAAGCCAGAGTCCAGCCTCTCAGGAGGGGCTTGGCGTCCATGTTACATTCTGCGCTCAGGAAGTGGGTTCACCTGCACCCAGGTATCCCCCTTCTATGGGGATTCGGTGGGAGTGCCATGTCCCCCACACTCAGGCACCCAGAAACCAGGATGCTGGAGCCAAGCCCACAAACAGCAGTGATGTAGACCATTAACTTCATGGGGTATAAGAGCTGATGGCACTTTGCTTACAGGGGATAAATTGAAACATGTCACCACCCATCCTTGTTTGAGACAAAGAATTCAGGGGCCAAAGCCCAAGCCAGTCGCACAACTACCATCTTTACGTGGCTAATTCCTGGTTGTAGGGTGGGCGGTGTAGCCTAACGAGGGATATACTCTCTTCTAACCCACGCTGGACCAGCTCTGGAACTCCAGCGGGTTATCCAGGAGCTGGGCACATGACACGCGCCCGTAACCCACACTCCAGTGCGCCAGGTATGGGAAGATTTGCCATGGGAATGAGGGAGTGTAGTGCAAACAGCACCCCTGATTTACTTCGTCACCCTGATACCGATTTTGTCCACCAAGGTGGGTGATTTTGTCCAACAAGAAGCAGCGACAGTTGCCAGCCTAGGGGAAGTAGAGCTATTGAGACAAAAGGAAGAAGTAAGGTAGAAAACAAGGACAAAAAAGGAAAGGGGACCCTGACTGGTGTGGCTCAGTGGATTTGTGTTGCTGGTTTGATCCCCAGGCAGGGCACATGCCTGAGTTGTGAGCCACGTCCCCAGCTGGGGGCACATGAGAGGCAACCACACATTGATGATTCTTTCCCTTTCTCCTTCCCTTCCCCTCTCTCTAAAAAAAATAATTTTTTAAAGGGAAAAAGAGGAGAGAATCTAACTGAAAGTAACCAGCAAACAACTATGGAACGATGTAGTAAAGGCTGCAGTAGATAAAGATAAAATAGACACAAAGACTGTGATCTTGTAAGTCGGTGGTAACAAACTTCAGCAACAGTTCCAGCCCATAATGACACCTACCATCC
Source organism: Noctilio leporinus (assembly GCA_004026585.1). Classification (NCBI taxonomy): domain Eukaryota; kingdom Metazoa; phylum Chordata; class Mammalia; order Chiroptera; family Noctilionidae; genus Noctilio; species Noctilio leporinus. Next base: position 272,428 of record PVIW01001276.1, on the reverse strand, counting down.
AAACATTAAGACTAGACATTGTCAACTGGAATGGTCCCATCGGTGCCCTGACAGCTGACGCCTTGCTTGTGGAGTTGCCTCTGGTCCATCTGGAGGATGATCCATGGGGAGGTGTCTTTGCATAGTCAGGTGGCTGAGGGACCCATTTACAGGGACCCAGTGGGGACTGGAGGCCACGTGTAGATCTTGCTATTTACTGGTCCCCAAAGAATGTATAGAGTGTTGGCTTTAGTTGATACTGGTGCAGTGTTCTCTTATTAATGGTAACCCAGGGGGACTTAGGGGGCCCCTACATTGATGGCTGCACGGACAGTCCATTTGGGCGGAGGCTGTAACACTGACTCTTAGAATAGGGTGTTTACCACCATGCCGCTGCAAGGTGAATGCTTCCCCTATCCCAGAATGTATTCTAGGATTTAGAATTCTAAGTGGCATATGCCTACAGACCACCCTGGGGTAGTTTCACCTTCTGGATATGGGTTGTGAAGGCTGATAAGGGGGCATGCCAGACACCCCGCTCTGTCACTTCCCACACCTGGTAGAATAGGGGCCACCAAACAATATCACTTTCTGGTCTGCCGTAAGGAGATTAGGGAGACTGCAGAAGAATTGGCTAAGGTGAACATCATCAGACCAGCCCACATCCCCTAGAATGCACTTGTGTGGCCTGTCTGAAACCGAGATGGGATTTGGCGTGTGACTAGATTATACAGAACTAGATAGGGTGGTTCTCCCTCTCTTTGCAGCTGTGCCTAACATACCTAAGCCCCTAGACCAGACCAGCCATGAGCTAGGCACGTGCCATTATGTACCAGATTTAGCTAGTGCCTTTTTCTCTATTGATACTAATCCTGAAAGCCAGGACCCGTTTGCCTTCAGCTGGGAAGGCCGCCAGTGGACATTGGCTGTTCTGCCTCAAGATTACCTGCACAGCCCTACTGTTTGCCACGGCCTTGTGGCTGAAGGCTTAGCTGCATGGACTGTACCATCCTCTGGGAGACTGTGCCGCATCAATGACGTCATGCTGACCTCTGATTCTCTTACAGAGTTGGAGCTCGCTGCTCCTCAGCTGTTGGCTCACCTCCAGGGTGGAGGACGGAGTCAATTCCAACCAAACCCTGGATTGTCTGTCAAATTCTTGGGTGTTGTTTGGTCGGGTGAGACCGAGGTGATGCCTGCCTGCCACTGTGATAGATAAGATTCAGGCTTTCCCCATCCCACCGAAGCCGAAGCAATTACAAGAATGTTTAGGGTCTGTTGGGGGTACTGGAGGGTTTTCATACCACACTTAGCCCAGCTTGGGCATCCTCTTGATTGCCTCGCCCACCAGAGGGCCACCTGGGTTGGGGGAAAGAGCCAGCCCAGGTGTCTAAGGCTGCTAAGCAAGCAGAGAAGACCATTCAAGCATTGGGTGTCCTAGGTCAATCTCAGGCATTGCCTCTGTCAGTGGCAAGGGTGCACCAAGGTGCCAGTTGGCTTCTGGTCCCCTCTCTGGAAGGGGATGGGGGCTTGGTATAACCCAACAGAACCAACGAACACTGTTTACCAGGCTCTCCTGGCCACTGAAGCTATCACTGGGCCTACTAAGGTTTGAGTCCACACTACAGGTCGCTGAGTGGGTGCAGGACATTGGAAACTGGCCCAGGAGCTCAGTAGAAGATGGCTACTCTCACTTAAATGGAGTGCATATCACCAGCTGAGAAGCAAATTGGCGACAGGCTATCCGAGCCAATCGCAGCAGCTCCAGGGCCCAGTTACTTAGCAAGAAGTGGGCACAGAAGTCCCTCTTCCTCCCCTGCCTGGGCTTACCCTGCGCCTGAGGATACTTGCTATAGTGGTGGCTCCTGCCAAGGCCAGCCACCCACCTGGAGGGCGGTGGCCTTCCAGCCCAGCACCAGCAGCATGTGGATGGAAGATGGCTCAGTACAAAGTATACAGTGGGCTAAGAGACTTGTGACCTGCGTGCATCTGCTGGTTGGGAGCGGCTCCAGCAGAAGACAGGGCCAAGTGGATCCACCAAAAGACGCGCCCTGTCAGCAGTGCACCGTCTGTGCAGGCAAGCATCCTCACCAGCTGCCCCACGATCCAGGCAGCCTGCCACAGGGGGACACCCGCTAACCTGATGGCAGGTCAACTACACTGGCCCCCTACCACTATCTGAGGGTTCACACCATACTTTGACGTGCGTAGACCTGACTCCTGGCTGGCTGCAAATACAGCCATGCAAGCGGGCCATGCACTGAATCACCATCTGAGGTCTAAAGCAGCCGGGTTTGCCTATGGGACCCTGACATCATGAAAAGTGACCAAGGCACCCATTTCACTGGACATCAGGTACAAGAATGGGCGGAGGCCCTCAGTACAGATTGGAGATTGCATCTACCAGACAACCCCACTGGAGTCCGTCTCATTGAAAGGCACAACGGCATCTTGAAAGATGCCCCGAAGCCCGACTGCCCACCTGCAATGAATGAACGGCCTAGAGTAGGACAAGCACCTCCTGTCATCCTCTTCTCTAAACCTCGGGTGGCACCTATCTGCCTGCAGTTAAGTACACAGGAACCTCTGCTACACCCTGGGCTGGGACAACAAAATAATATGCTGTTGCCAGCACCCCAAGACATGCCTGCAGGAGAAAGCACTTCGCCTGACCCTGGCAGGTGCAGGTAGAGTCCCGCTGGTGTCCCTTGGTGGCTCCTTGGGGGTAAGGACTTGTCATGGGGCTGCAGCTGGCACCTATGCTAAGGGCCTTTGGCCCCTTTCCCTCGTTTGTTACAACCCACAGCAGACCTGAGTTCCTAAGGGAACTTGGATGACCACGGTTTGGCAGGTATGTGCGTGGTACCAACAGCCAGGGCATCCACAGGTTAGTATAACCATGTTGGCCAATGGCCCTTTATCAAGCCCACAATCCAGAGTGGTTCGCCCCGCCCACAGCCCCATGGGCGTGTCCCAAGCTCCGTCCTGCACCACTTGATGGGCGGGGCCCCCAAGTTCAGCCCCGCCTGTTGTGCTCAGGGGCTCGGTTGCTGTCTTCCAGGCTCCCCTCCCGCCCAGCTTGGGCATCTTGTGTGGGGCGGGGCGGGCCCCGCCTGCTCAGACGAGCGCGGGCCTGGAACTGCCATAGTTGGAGTTCTCCGTGCGGTAGGCTTGCGGCACGCTGTAGATGCCCAGCACTGGATTCTGGTGGGGGCCGCCCCAGGGGAGCTCCAGCGGGCAGGAACGGTCAAGCCGGAGGAGGGGGTGCAGCGGGGCGCTGAAGGACTCCTGAACCAGAGATAGCATCCCGCGATGCGGCACAGCAGGTGTCACAGGGCGGGAGCGAGGCACTCGGATCCGCGGAGGCTGGGGACCAGACGGCTGCTGCGGGCCCTGGCCCCAGGCTTTGGGTGTCTCCTCCACGTTCCAGGAGGTCAGCGAGTCCTTGAAGGGGTATCCAAGCAACTCTTTCCTGTTGGGGGAGGCAGGATGGGGAGGGCACAGCTGGATCTTTGAAAGGAGTTTGAGGATTCAGACCTCAGGTTCTGAGGAGGCAGCTGATCTGACCCCTCCTATGTTGCTGAGGAGTCAGGGACCACTTAGAAAGAAGGGGGCTGGGGACCCCTAGCCTGGATTTCTGGATCCTTGAGGTATTTTAAGCACCTGGAATTTGGGGTTTTCACATCCTTGAGATGGAGTATCTGGGGACTCAAATGCCAAAGTAGCCCCACCCCAGACCGGCCGGGTCCTGCTCCTAGATCAGAACTTGCTGATGGGCCTTCCGCAATTCCGCAGGCTTGGTGTTCCTGAGAATTTACACTAAGAATACCTGGGCGCTAAAACAGGTAGGGGGTGGGGTCTGGAGTTGTGGTTCTAATCCGGGTGTGTGTGTGGAGTCGACATGGGGGAGGAGAACTAAGCATTCCACCGCCTACATGGGGCTGTGCAGGGGTTGGTGCCCATGAGGACCCACGCTCACTTTGGGTAGGCTCGGAAGTCCCGGGCAGAGGTGGTCAGATAGAACTGATGGCGGTCCAGGGTGCTCTGGTCAGATACTGTGAAAGGCCGGCCAGCCAGCTCAGGGTTCTTCATCCAGGGGTGTAGAGCCTTCAGGGGATCAAGCAGGAGGAATGACCAGGAAAGCGATTTCATATCCCTTTCAAAGCCCTGGGTCCCAGACTCCTAACGCCCCTTCCGATGCAACGGCCTCCACATCCGCCCCCAGAATCAGAATCCTTCCTGACCAATCGCATGTCTGCTCACGTTAGCTTCGCTCCCCAAATCAGAACCCTTGCTAGGGTTACTCCAAATCCCAAATACTTTCTGCCCATCATAGAACAGAAAGCCAAGCCCCCAGATTTAAACCTTTCTTGTCCTACCTCTAGAATTAAGCCACACCTTGGGCTACCGCGCCTCCTGGGTCCATCTGCTCCCTGAATGCCCAGCGCGCCTCCCGCTCCCCCAGAATGTGCAAGACCAGCCCCCAAGTACAGTGCTCAGCCTGGATCCCGCCCCTCTCCCCGCCCAGCCTCGGAACTCCCTGGTAACCACTTCAGCATTTACTTAGTTGCGTCCCCAGCCTCAGAGCGGGGATTTCAGGTCTTCAGTCCCCTCCCCCATCTGCCCCCGCCTCCGAATGGCCGAGCCCCTTCCCTAGGCGTTCTCCTTACTCCTCCCCGGCCTTTTAGCCACACCTCCAGGCTAACAATTCCTTCTGGCCCAGCCCCCGGGTCTCAGCCTGGTCCCTAGGCTACAGGGCCCTTCCTACTGACCCGCGCTCCAAGCTCTGTCTCGCTGCGCCCACACCGTCTTCTCAGCTACCTGAGACGGGCCCTGGCGGCGGTGGTCCGCAAGCTCCAGGGGCTGGGGCCTGGCGTAGAAGGGGGCACCCTGGTCCAGATGGGGCCAGCTGCTGTACTGTGCCCGCGTCTCACTGCTCTGGTGCTTTGTGGTCAGAGGCGGGTGCCAGCTGTGGCGTCGGAGCTGCGGGAAGGCGATGCAGGGACCCAACGTGAAGGCGCATGGGACTGAACTGCGGTCCTCAGCCGGTTCCCTCGCGGACCGCAGTATCCAGAACCTTACCTTTTCCCCTAAATCCTTGATGCCCACAGTCCGCGTGGGGTCCGCAGGCTCCGCGGCCCTGGGCTGCGTGTAGGGCCCGCTGTAGGTCTTGGGCACGTGAGCTGAGCCAGACGTTGTCTCCCACCTGCTGATGACCTCGTCGAAAGCCCCGAAGTGCAAATCCTGCTTTGCGCCTGGGGGCAGGGGCTTCGCCACAGTGGACTGGGCAGAGGGAGCGGGACGTGAGCCAAAAAGACGGAGGCGCCTGGCCCACCAGCCTTGATCTGTACTAGTCGGTCGCCAGCCCTTTTCTCTCTCCAGTTCCAGATACATAGGTTCCCGGGTCCTTCCTCGACAGATCCAGGGCTCAGAGACCCTCTACCCTCAGTTAGGACTCCCAGCCACCAACCCCCCTTTCTTGCCACAAGGTGTCCGGATCTCCTTCGGTCACAGGGGTCCGGGCTTCCAGGCTCCTCTTGGGGAGGAACCTGGGGTCCTCTCACCTGGAGAGTGGGCGGCGGAAAGGACGCGGATGGGATGAGGTGGTGGGCAACGCCACTGCTGGTGAGATGCCAGCTGGGCGAGGGTCCAGGCAGCTGCGTCCCAGTGATGCGGGGCCAGGCAGGGCCAGAGCGCAGCGCTAAGCCGGGAGCAGCCATGATGCCTCCCCGTCGCGGTAGCCAAGCCGGAGACCGCTTGTTGGTGCTGTTGCCCCAGGTGACAGAACCCGCCCCAGCCGAATCCGGCCAATGGAGGGTCTGCGGGCGTGCGGCTGGGTAGGGTGAGCGAAGGGACCTAGGCACCGAGGGACAGGGACCCCACGAGGGCAGCAGAAACTTAGAGAAGTTGGTGTGTGGGCGGGGGGAGACTCAGACAGGAGGGCAGGCAGGGGAACTAGTTCAATTTTAGAATCTTAGAGACAGAGACCCCTGGTGGTGGTGGTGGGGGAGACCCATAGAGGGGACAGAAACCTGGGCTGGGAAGCGGGGGCATTGTCAGAGATCCAGGAAGAGGGGGACAGTGTGAACAGAGGCCCAGAGGAAAAGGAAGACCACCGGCATATCAGGAAGTCCATGAGAAACACCTCCACTCCTTATCCCTCCCTTAGCCAGGCCTGTCCACCTGGGGCTAACCCTTTTCCCCAGGGCTGTCCCTCCCTGTTCAAGCGGAGTCAGTGTCAGCGTCTGCTTTGTCTGTCCTGCTGCCTTTGATTTGACTGAAAACTTCCACCTAGGTATGGGGGTGAGCAGAGGGAGAGACCCTGGGAAAATTACACAGGGAAATACTTAGCCAAAAGGGGGGTGTGGTGTAGGGGGGGGGGAGAGATAGAGAGAGACTGCAGACCCAGAACAGAGATATAGCCACAGAGGCCATCCCACCCTTCCCAGGGACCCAGTCTGTGAGGGTGAGGGATTTCTATGTCCTCAGCCCAAAGCTGGCTCTAAAATCAAGTCTGCGTGTTGGTAACAGGTATGAGGCTATGGAGTGGTAATACAGGAAGGGGTGTCCTGAGGATGCGGGGGTCTGCCCCTGACTTCTGCCTCACTTCAAAGACCTTTTGGTCAAGGCCTCTGCCTCCTCAGCCCCCATGAACTCATCCTACCAACCCATTCTTCAGACAGGGAAAACTGAGACTACTTTCTGATCCCCTCATTCAGACTATAGGGTCCCCTCTTCTGTTGGATTTTTCTGGCTCACTCAAGGTCTATCAGTGTTCAGATGACCTCTGATCCTCACTTGGGGTCAGGCCAATTTGTTAGAACCTCATGCTTTACTCAAGCTGGACAATTTTAATGCTTATTTCTTTCCCGATATGGGGTAAAGGTGGAGAGAGGGAAGGATGGCAGAAGCCTGACTCTATCTCCCATCCAAGGCCAAATTCTCTAGCATCCCAACCTCCTATCTTGTGTACCTACTGTGACGAGTAGTAGGTCACTATCTCAAAACAGAACATTCTTGTCTCATCTGACCTAGTAAAACTGCTTGATGGAATCGTAGCTCCCGGCTAGTTGCTTGTGTGTTCCAGTTTTATGTGCCCCCAACCACTTTTTGATATACCCCCCTCCTTGTCAACTCTCTCCAGGTCTCTTGAGGATAGGCAATGTTATGTCCTCACAGATCACATAGTAACTTAGAAGCCAAAAGCCTCCGTGGTCAAATCCACCAGAGTTGATCTGACAAGTTGCGTATTAGAGCTGGTAAACAGTAGGCACTTAGAATATATTGACTATCATCATCATCATCATCACCCTTGGGTTCACAGGAGAGCTCTTATTCATCCTTGATGAATGGGGTTTGGTCCATTCAAACCAACCCCGTTTGGTTTCACCCCCTGTCTTGTACAGATCGAGCTCTCAAAGTCAGAGAGCTGTGATTTTGTGACTATTGAACAAGTTCCAAAAATGAGGCCCAGAGCAACCAGGTCTCCCTGAGGTCCCTCAGCATCTGACTCTCTTCTTCTGCTTGGCCAGTTCCTGGGCAGGGGCCTCAGGCCCGACCAGTCCGGCTGAGGAGCGTACAGACACAGGCAGTGTCGATTCGAATCCATCGCCAGCCCACACGGCCCTGAGCGTCAGTGGTCAATGCCCGCACGTAGGACTGCTTGGCCTTACACTCGGACACCCAGTGCCTCCGATCCACACCCCGGCAGCCCCCTCCACCTGCACCGGGGCCACCTTCCCCGGTGTTGTCAGCCTTGCAGCGTGTCTCAAAGAAATACTGGCGAAGGGGGCTGCCGCCAGCCGCAGGCACTTCACCCAGCACTTCCACCTCGCGCCCACGTAGGTCCACAGCTGTCCGGCGGTCTGTCACCCAGCTGCTGACCGCATCGCACACAGCCAGCTCTCCCCGACGACTTGCTGGTGCTGTCTCGCTTACCCCTCGCCGACTGCGGTTAGCTGGGCTGCCTGGTGGTTCCCCAAAGGCCCCGGCCTCCAGCAGGAAGAGCAGAGGAGGGCCTGCAGGGGCACCCCTGGACAGCACTACTCGCGGGGACAGGAGGTCCCACTCTGGGGCCGGAAATGGGGGCAGCGGTGAGGATGAGGGATGGGGTTCCGTCAGGACACTGGGGAGGAGGATAAGGATGAGGACGTAGAGGAGCATCTCGCTGAACACCTGAGGATGGAGAGGAAAGCTGGAGTTAGAGATGAGGGTATTTAGGGGGCACCTGCAAGCCAGAACCCTAGGGGGGCCTTTTTACTAGAACTTCGGGGTAGCCTATTTTCTAGGATTGGATAATGCCCCACTTCCAGGTTATTTTACTACTATTACTTATAACGATTATATATATTATTCTACTGCTATTATTTATAACAGTCAACAATTGGGGACGTGCCGGCTCAGAGAAGTTAGGAACTTGCACCAGGTCACACAGCCAGAACTGGAACCCCTGTCTGAGCAACTGCACTCTGCCACATGGCCTTTCCTATCCCAAGGGGACCCTGCGTCCTGCAGCCTGGAGGTTCCAAATCTCTGAGAAAGGCCAGTTCTGGAATCCTAGGGAGACCCAACTGCATCTCAAAACTGCCAAGAAGGCAAGAAAAGCTCTTCTGCTCTCAGGGCCTCGTGTTCCTGTCTGTGACCTTGATCTGGGGCTGGGAGATGCAGGTGAAGGTGTGGATCCTGCATTTTCTCTACAACATTCTGGAAGCCTGTGGTTCTGGGAAAGGGTGGTTACCAGACCTGTCAGCACCTACTCCACCTCCGAGCTTCCGGGTTGGGGGCCCCCTGGAGCCAGGGGGCCCCTGTGGGGGACACAGGTGGCCCCCTCCTTCCTGACATCTCAGTAGAGGGAGGGGGCAACTACCTAGGGGAAGAAGGGAAGCGGCAGGTTATATGGCAGGTGGGGGAAGGGGCCCGAACCCCCAGACACTCCCCTCCCAGTGTTCCTCCTCCAACGTAGGGTACCCAAGAGTCAAGCCCACGCCCCCTTTCCGGAGGCCCCTTCCCAGCCCAGGTGATGGCTCCTGGCTGGGATAGGAAGCAGATGGGGGAGGAGAGGGGAGGGGCGAGGCTGGAAGAGATTACATCCTCCTCGGCCCATTCATCTCTCAGACAGGGTGGGGGTGGGGCTGCTCTGGACACCCGGGTACCTGCGGGCCCACACTCAAGAAGCCCTGGGTCCCGGAGGCAGCTTCCTGGAATGTTTTCCCCGCACAGGACAGGCCAGGGCCCGTCCAAGACTTCGGCGGCACATACCTGGAGTGGCTGCCTGCCCTGGCTGGGAGATGGGGAACGGGAAGGTGGGGTGTGAAGAGGGGCGCAGGACCAGCAGACGAGGTCCCCAGCGGCCTCGTCCCTTGGAGTCCAGACCCCCGCCCCCCTCCCTCACATGCAGAGTCCAGGCCCCCCGCCCCTCCTCCCGGGAGTCCCGGGGTTCAAGGCCCCTCCTCCCCAGGTACTCAGCAACACGGACTCCCACTAGATTCAGGCTGAGGGTCCGGACCCCGGAGACCCCACCGCGGTCACCCGCTGCCCATCAGGGACATCTCTGCCCTGCCTCAGTTTCCTCCGCCAAGCCCCGCCCCCGCCGGCCCCGCCCCCGTCCCTCCCTACCCGGGGGCAGGGCGACCCGGGCGCCGGAATCCCGAAGGGGGAGGCGCCGAGGCTCTTACCTGGGGCGCCCGCCTCGGCTCCCTCGGCTGCCCCCGGCGCGGCGGCGGCTCCTCCTCCTGCTCCTCGGCGGCTGGGACGCGCGCTCGCCCGCCCGCTCCTCCTGCACTCGCTCCGGAGGGCCCGGGTCAGGGGCGGGGGCGGGGCGGCGCCCGACGGCGGAGGAGGGGCCGGGGGATCCCGCCTTCCACGCGCCGGCCCCGACCTCGGAAGCCCGGCCCGGCTCGCTCAGCCCTCCGCCCGCCTTGGTCCCGGGAGTCCAGGCCCCCCCAGCCTCTTCTCCCTCAGACGCGGGAGTGGGGACCCCCAGCCCCCCTCCTCCTTCAGACCCAGGAGCCTGGGCCTGACATTCCTTTGCATTCTTTTGCCAGTTAAGTGTCAATCCCCGGGCAGATTCCCACCCTCTGCTCTCTCATCCTCACTTTCCCAGGAGCTCCGGGCCAGACATTAACCAGCTGGGCTTGGGCAGCGATAAGGCCCCCGGCTGGGGAGACGGTGGAGGTGGGGGGCTCTCCCACATAGTCTTCTCTCCTGGAATTTCCTGGGTGGGGACTGGGGAGAGGGTCTTGTCTCGGGCTCAGATAAGAGGAATTCCAGGTACTATAGGACTCGGAGATAGGTATGATTTGGGAACCGGATGACCTTAGAGGAAGAAAGTGAATAGTGACGGATGAAGGGAGACGGGTAAAAGGCACAGAAACGTAGAGGAGGGCACAGGGTCTGAGAGAGAGAGAGAGAGAGAGAGAGAGAGAGAGAGAGAGAGAGAGAGAGAGAGAAGACACAGACCCCAAGAGAGGAGACAGACACCTGGAGCGAAGGGGCCAGAACCCAGAACGGGGACAGAGACCCAGACAGAGAGAGGGAGACCCTGAGACAGGGAGGTGGGAGTTGGAGTCTGGGACAGTCCTGCTTCAGGGCCCTTCACCCCTCCCCAGAGTTATTTTCAGGAGGGAAGTTGACACTTGCCTTCTGGGGGGTGGGGAGGGCATCCCATACCCCTCCCTCCTAAATATAGCATGGCAAGGTGGCAGAAAGGGTGTCCCCGGATTAGGGTATTCCTCTCTCCTCTAGACCGTCACAGCCAAGGCAACATAGAATGCGGCCACAGTTGCTGATTGGGGTGGGGGAGGGGCGCTGCCCAGTGGAGTCACCTCCCTGACCTTTCCACACTCGTCCCCATCCCTAAGTGCCCAGCATATCCCACCCCTCCTGCAGGTAGTCTGTGTGACTCCCAGTCTCTGACTGGATAGCACAGGACAGTTAGCCAAGAGGTCAGCGGGCAACAGTCTCTGTCCCCTTCTCTCTGGATCTCTGACCCCTCCCCTCTGGTTCCCTCCCCTTCCTGCGGGTCTTCGCCCTCCCCCTGGGTCTCTGACCCCTTCTCAGTCTGCTGCCCTACCCTCTCCTGCTCCCCCTCCTCCCCATAGGTGTCTCTCTTTGTCTCTGTCTCTGTCCTCTCTGCAGGCCTTGGCTCCTTTCCGCCTGGGTCTCCTCTTCGGGTGTCTGCGCTGCAGTCTGTACCTGCCCCCAAGGCTCTGCCTGCACCTGTCCCCATTGGGGGGGCCTGTCACCATCCCCAGTTGCGGCCTCCTCTCCATTTCAGAGAGAAGCGACCAACCTATAGGTTATATTATTTCCAAGGTTTGTCAATTCTTCCCACAACTGGTACCTTCTTGGAGCTCCCTGTGTCAACAGGTCACTGGGTTAAACGGGGGCGGGAAACTGAGTTTCTTAGCTGCATTCTGAGTTGCCAGCTCCCTTCTGATGGGTCACGCTGGTGCCGCTCAGTAAGATTTCATTTGACCAAAAAACAAAGGTTGGGGGGGGGGTTGTTACAGCTAAAACCAACAATAACAAAAACAACAACATTCTGTAAACCACTGGGGTTTTAATAAATTAATATGAGTAAAGTATTTGAATGACGCCTGGCACATAGGAAGCCCTATATGTGTTAGCGATTTAACCTTCCTCCTCCTCCAAATGCCCTTTGTGCTGAAAGACCTCAAACAATATTTGGTTTCATGACCTTGGGTAACACCTGCCCCCCTGGGCCTCAGTTTCCTTATTTGTGGGGTTGTTTGGACTCCAGGAGGTCCTGTGCCTACTAGCAGGCTGACAAGACACGTGGGGTCAGGCAACCTGCCACAAGCCCTGGCCCCTGGTGACAGTGACGGGCTGCTTGACCTTGGAAAGCCACTCTCATGCTCTAAGACTCAAGTTTCTCCCCAGTTTGTCTGACAGCATTCCTGGGCTGTGGGAAGATGGGGTGGCATGCCCCAATTTGGGGTTCTGTGGAATAGAGACTCCCATCTGTCTCCAGCTCAGGGGTGCTGACTTTTTCTGCTTTTTTATTCTTTGGTTCTCTTTCTCTGGGACACTCTGGTTTGCCTCCAGCTCTGTGTGTCAGTCTCTCTTTGGGTGCCTGACACCCTCCTCTGTGCCTCTGTTTCCCCCACTCTTGGTCTCTGTCTCCCCCTCAATTTGGATTTCTGTCCCCTTCTTTCTGGGTCTTTTTTCCTTTCTGAGTTTTTGTTCCTCTCTCTTTGGGTCTTTCTCCCCTCTCTCTGGGTTTCTCTCTTTCTCTGAGTTTCTATCCTTCCCCAGGTCTCTGTCCCTCCTCTTCTGGGTTTCTGGCCCCTCATCATGCCTGGACAAAGTACGGACAGCATTTCCCTCCCTCCCCCTCCCCTTGTGGCTCTGATGTCCATGCCTGGAAGCAAAACCGTAGGCAAGGACAGATAGCAAGGGGGTTTCAATGGCAGAATGAAGCGGGTGCGCAATAAATAGGAGTGTCGGGTTTAGTTTGTCTCCCAGAGCCCACGACACTACAGTCGCTCCCTGACACGATTCCTCCCCAATGCTGATATCCTTGGGTGCCGGTGCTACCACTAAATCCGAAGGAGACCTACGTGGCCCCGTGGTGTCCCGACACACAATCCATCTCAACCCAACATTCCTACCGAACTCCCAACGGCAAACTCAGTGTAACTCAACTCAGCATAGGCCTACAGAGTGGCCCTACAGGCCTCGCATAGTTACACAATTCAAGTCAACGTAGCCCCGAAAAACTTCCAGCTACATAACTCTACACAGTTCAACACAACAGAAACCCTGAGGGACTCATACGGTTGTACCTTCCAACCCAACTTAAGGTAATGTGACCGAGGAAGCTCACATTCTATCACTTGACTCTTCACATTTCTACGTGACTCATAAGTTCACAGAACCTAAAATAACACAGCCCTAGAAGAATCACAAAGCCACACGATTTCCAACATGTCTCAACTCCACAACAGCATGCACGAGCACTCATCAGCCCCAACACTGCCATGGGTGGCCACCTAACCTGACCCACCATGGCCGTAGGGGACTTGTAAAACCCACAGAATCCTGCACAGTACTGTTGGACAAGACTCACCTAGACTCACAACCCAACCCAACCCAACCCAGCCCACAAAGAACAAGGAAACTCACGAAACTACGTGACCAAATCTATTTCAACACTACCCCCAAAGGCTCCACAGCCTTGCAAAAACCAATGCAATGCAAACCAACGCGGCCTCTCCCTTAGCTCAGCGTAACCCGTTGCCACTCATTGCCACCTAAGGCGGTACCTACAGGAGTACCAAACCGTAACTCAAGACCCAGTAAGACTCAGGGTTCCTCAAGTCATTACCACTTAACCTAGTTCTTCCTAAACCCGATCCCCTCCCCCTGACCTTCCCCTCCACCCTTCCCTTCCTCCCTCCTCCATCCCCCCAAGAAAATGCGAGGAGCTGCAGGCCTCAAGTGTCCCTCACACTTCAGTGACCATGTGTTTTCCAGGGGGGTGCCAGAGTGGAGGTGATAGTTCAGGTACCTCTCCATCCACCAGTCCCCCATTGACCTTGCCCTCCAGCGGGCCGCAGGGCTGCGTGTCCACGTGGCTGTACATCCCAGCTTCTTCGCCCTCTGTCTCCCGATGGTAAAAGTAGCTGAAGTTGGAGACAATGACTGGCACGGGCAGGGAAATGGTCAGCACGCCGGCAATGGCGCACAGAGAGCCCACTATCTTGCCACCCACAGTGACGGGCGCCATGTCTCCATAGCCAACTGTAGTCATGGTGACCACTGCCCACCAGAAGGACTCAGGGATGCTGGTGAAATAGGAGTCTTCCCGGTCAACCTCAGCAAAGTAGACTGCACTGGAGAAGAGGACCACACCGATGAAGAGGAAGAAGATGAGGAGGCCCAGCTCACGCATGGAGGCCCGAAGCGTCTGGCCCAAGATCTGCAGGCCCTTTGAGTGCCGAGACAGCTTGAAGATGCGGAAGACGCGCACCAGTCGGATGACTCGGAGGATGGCCAAAGACATGGCGGGCTGACCCACCCCCCGCTGCCGGGCCAGCTCAGTGCCCAGCGCCACAAAGTAGGGCAAAATGGCCACGAAATCAATGAGGTTCATCACATTCTTGAAGAAGACTGTCTTGCTCGGGCAAACCAGCAGACGCACCAGCAGCTCAAAGGAGAACCAACAGATGCACAGCGTCTCCACCACAAAAAATGGGTCATCGAAGGGCATGCGAGCCGGGGGTGCAGGCACAGGACTGGAGCTGTTCAGCCGAGTGGGGAACTGCAAGAAGGAAGGGGTTCAGGGAGGACCACACCAGGGCTGGGACACCCTGGAATGGCCATATTTGTTGTTTAAATAGCCAACAACTTATCTACAGCTTGGTCAACAGCTGCTGCCTTGAGGCCACCAGTGACCCAGCTGTCATAGACTCCTAGGACCCCAGGGATGGCTGATTCTGTGGTCCCTCATCCTTCACTGGTGGGGCCTCCTGAAATGATGCTTGAGTGAAGCTCAACCTCACCCCTTCCCAACCCTTCTCCCAGGATTGATTTTCAAGGCAGGGAGAGTCCCTGACCTGGCCCCACGCCCTTGTGCCCTCCCTCCCAAACCAAACCCAGCCCAGACTATAATGGTTCAAGACCTTTCTGCCTTCCAAACTGGGGCCTCTCTTACAGCTCCCAGCCCAAGTTTCTTGGCGATGCATTTCTCCTGCTCTGGCCTTCAGGACTCACCATTCTGTTTCCAGCTACCTCAGCTGCCTTTTTCAGGCCCGATTCTCACCACCTCCCTTCCGTCCTTCCTAGTGGTTACCGCCAGCGGCACAGACCCCACATTCTCCCCCGGCTTTGGTTTGTTAATGTAACCTGTTTCTCTCTTCTTGACCCCCTCGAGCCAGGTTGCTCACCTACCTTAATGCTGCCTACTGATAGGGCAGGTCCTTCTAGTTAGATCCTCAGGCCCCGCCCCCTTAAATTCTACCTTCAATGCCCCCCAGATTTTAATGGTGGAGTCCCCTCAGGACCTGCCCCTGGGTTGGTCACTCTCTCTTCCAAGCCCCCACCAGAACCCCCCCAATGCCCCGCCCACTCAAGCCAGACCCTACCTTCCTGACAAGCCCCGCCTCCCACTGGCCCTTAACCTGCTTTTGATTGGCCAGGCCCCTGGTACCCCGCCCATTTGATCTCAAACCCCGCCCCTCCTCAGCGAAGCCCCGCCTCCTCACCGGTCCTGCAGCGGCCGCCGCGGCGATCCCAGGCTTGTCCCGGTCGTCGCGGAAATCGGGCAGCGTTTCGAGACAGAAGATGACGATGGAGACGAGGATGACGAGCACAGAGACGACGGCGAGCACACGCGCGGCCTGAGAGCTCTCGGGGAACTCGAAGAGCAGCCAGAGCTGGCGCGCGAAGGCGCGGCGGGGCAGCGGCCGCTCCGGAGGCACCGGGCAGCCCTCGTCCTCGCGCAAGCGCGCCAGCGCCGCAGCGCCCAGCCCATAGAAGGCCACCTCCTCCAGGAAGACGTCAAGCGGCACGTGCGCCGGCCGCCGAAGCCGGCCGCCCGACTGGTAGTAGTAGAGCACAGCATCGAAGCTGGGCCGATGTCGGTCAAAGAAGTATTCGCGGCGCGCGCCGTCGTAGAAGCGGCTGCGGCGCGCCGGGTCTCCGAGCAGCGTGTCTGGGAAGCGGCTTAGGGTGCGCTCCCGCGTCTCGAACCGCAACCCGGCCACGTTGAGGACCAGCCGCTCGCAGCAGCCGCACGGCGGCGGGCACCGCGGCTCCATGGCGGGCACAGCCCCGGCGACCCGCGGACGGATGTGTGGCCCCGACGCCCGACCCGTCCCGGCCCCACCTCGGCCGCCGCCGCCGCCGCCCCAGCCTGGTGTCCGATGTCCACGCGTAAAAATAGTCCGGCCCTCCGGCCAGGGCGCGGGGGTGGGGGCGCCGTGACCCCGGCGGGGCAGAGGGTAGCCGCGCGCCCTCTACCGGGGCGCCCGCCCTTTCTGCCCAGCCGCCAGCGAGCTACGCTTTCTCCGCGTCTATGCCGCTTTCTAGTCCCCTCTCCCGCCGTCTGTCCGTAGCCTAGGACCTCTGTCCTGCGTCTCTCCGGGTTTCTGTGTTTGTCCCTCGTGTCAGTCTGTGGTTCTCTCTGCCTCTCTCTTGAAATGAGTTATCTGATTTGGAGTCACAAATTTCCACCTATTTCTTTCTCTCGTTCTCTTGTATGTCTCTGCGTCTGACTCTACCTGTGACTTGGGTCTCTGTCAGGGATGAATCTCTGAGTGTCTTTACGGGGCGGTTATCTCTCATTTTTGCCGCTCTGGAAGACTCTGTCTTGGTATCTCCAATCTCCATCTTTAATTGGAATCTTGTTTCTTGAGGTGGGGAATGGGTGTCTGTCTCTGTTTATCTGTTGTCTCCCTTGGTGTCTCTGCTTATTTTTCTGGGTCTCTTCTCTCATTATCTCTTAGTCTTCTTCTGTCTCTCTGTCCCTGGGTTTCTCTGAGGCACCCCTTTAGGTCCGTTTCTTTCCCTGAATTACTGCAAGTCTCTATCTCAGGGCCTCTGGAGTCATCTCTCTAAGTCTCTCTGGCCATCACTTTCAGGTAAGGTCCACCACTGTCCTGGTGGTTGCCTGGCCTGGGACCCTCCAGCAGCTGCAAACCATGAGCATGTGCACCCCTCACACATTGTCCCCGCTAGGGCCTCTCCCAAGGTCTCCACCTGGGTTCTTTGCCAGGTATGCAGAGACCCAGGGAGACCTGACCTGTAGTCCTGAATGATGATGCTAGAGGCAGCAGGGCCTGCCAAGAGCAGGTGGGGGTGGGCTGGGGAGACGTTGCAGGGTCACTCGAAGGGACCAAAGGACAGACAGAGGATGGCCTTTCAGCCACTGGTGTCCTGTGACATCGAGTAAAAATAGCTCCATTAGGGGACGTGGGGTGGGGTGGGATGGGGGTGGGGTGGGGGGTATTGGTCACTTGGACTCTTGAGAATGCGGTCCCGGGCGCCCTCTGCTGGGCGAGTAGAGAGAGACAGTAAAGGTTATCACTCCTTGGGAATTCCCGCCCTTACTCTTTCTCTTCCTGTTCACGACTATCTCGGAGGCTTTGTCACTACCTATCGGGGTTTCTGTGTCCTGCTCTCTGGGTTTCTCTCCTCCCTCTCTCTGTACCTGTCACTCTCTTTCATGGTCTTTGACCCTCCTTGTCTCTGGATGACTGTTCCCCCATGTCTCTGGTCTTTTCTCTCCTTTCTCTTTGGTCTCTGTCTCCTCTTTCCTCTAACTCTCCAAGGCCACTGAACTCTGTGTGAACAGGGCCTTGCCTCCTTCCTGCAGCCCTGTCTCTTGCACTCACCTACCACTGAGCCTGGAGGTGGATGCTGCTGCTCCTAACTTCCAGATAATACACATTCTCTCAGTTCCTCTGAGGTCCAAGCAGTCCACGGACGCTTCTTGCCATCCTTCCCTAGTGAACTCCCCTTTCTCTTCCGGCCTCGACCATTCTATCATTGAAGATTTCCTATCCTGGCTCCCTATCCACCGTTGTAAAACTACTGTAACAGTTCTTAGTAATTTCAATATTCCCATAGATGATCCTACTAATACCTGGCCTGCACCAGATTATCCTTTCCCAAAGGGGTATTTCTCTTTTTTTAATTTATTGTTGTATGGCATGTATCCCATTTTCCCTCCACTGCTTTCCCCTGTGCCACCCTCCATCTCCCCCCTCCCACAATGAATCCTCACATGTTGTCCGTGTCCATGGATCATTTATTTTATACTAGCTCTTTGACTAAACTGTTTCCCTTCTTCCCTTCTTTCTCTCCCTCCCCCATCTCCTCTGCACACTGAAAGTCTGTTCCTTGCTTCCATGCCTCTGGCTCTCTTTTGCTTGTTTGTTTTGTTCATTAGTCTTCTGTGTTAGGTGAGATCATATAATATTTGTCTTTCACTGACTGGCTTATTTTATTAAGCATAATACTCTCCCGTTCCATCCATGTTGTCGCAAAAGGTAGGAGTTCTTTCTTTTTTTCCACTGCGTAATATTCCATTGCATAAATGTACCAAAGTTTTTTTTAAATCCAATCATCTCCTGATGGGCTCTTAGACTGTTTCCAGCACTTGGCTATCGTAAATAGCGCTGCTATGAATGTAGGGATGCACAGATTTTTCTGAATTGGTGTTTCAGGGTTCTTCGGGTATCATCCTAGCAGTGGAGGATCATATTTCTTGTCTTACAAAATAACCCTGGACCTTGCAACACCCTGTCTAGAGGAGTTCATGCCCCTGGCATTTTGGGAACTCCCTCAACCAACAGACTGTCTCGGAAGGAAAGCCATGTGATTTCCGAGGTTGAGACATAAAAGGCAACTTTCCATCCCACTGTTTGCCATGGGATACTTCTGCAGGTCAGATGGTGAGGGCTGTGGCTGATGCCCAGTGCCAACCTGTAGCCATGTGAGCAAGTCACCTTGGAAGCACTCTTGCCCCGCCTGATGTTCCTGGAGCAGAGTTTCTCACCATCTCTGCCCAGATTGAAGACTTGTGAGATTATAGAGATCTTTTGGAGGGAAAGTACAATTACCACATATATGAAGTGCCTTTTTCATCACATCATATTGGGGGCATGAGGTGAATATGTCTTCTTTTTTCTTTAATATTTTCTTTCTTTATTTTTAGAGAGAGGGGAAGGGAGGGAGAAAGAGAGACAGAGAAACATTGATTGGCTGTTTCTTGCACTTCCCCACCTGGCACCTGGCCTGCAACCCAGGCATATGCCCTGACTGGGAGTTGAACCAGCAACCTTTTGGTTTGCAGAACAATGCCCAACCTACTGAGCCACACTAATCAGAGCTGATATTTCTTCTCAAAGATGACTTCACTTGGATCACTTGCTTGGAGTCATGTCCATTGGGTTTCTACACTGTAAAATTATTATTATTTTTAAAGATTTTATTCATTAGTTTTCGGAGAGAAGGGCAGGGAGGGAGGAAGAAAAGGAGAGAAACATCAATGTATGGTTGCCTTTCACCTGCCTCCAGCCATGGACCTGGCTGGAGACCTGGCTTGCAACCTGGTTATGTGCCCTGACTGGGAATCGAACCAACGACCTTTGGGGTCGAAAGACAGTACCTTATCCAGTGTGCTACCAGCCAGGGCCTAACTTCACTTTTTTAAAAGTATTTTATTTATTTATTTTTAGAGAGGACAGAAGTGAGGGAGAAGGAGAGACACATCATTTTGTGGTTGCCTCTCACACAACCTCAACTAGAGAGTTGGCCCACAACTCAGGCATGTGCCATGACTGGGAATTGAACCAGGGACTCTGGTTTGCAGGCTGGCATTCAATCCACTGAGCCACACCAGCCAGGGCTAAGTTCACTTTTTTTTTTTTTCTTTTTAATATACATTCCAATTACACTTCTATAGCAACCAAATAAGTGAGCTCTACCTTTACAATACATCCTGAATCCCACCACTCCTTTCCACCCCCTTGCTGCCATTTTGGTCCAAGTTACCATCCCTTTTCTGGAAAGTGTGGACTCCTGACCATCTTCCTGTTGCCCCGTCAGCCCCTTCCTTGCATTTTTTTCTGTCTATAGCCATTGAAGTGATCTTTCCAACATGTAAATTAGGTATGCCTTCTCCTGATCAATACACTTTAGTTACTTTCTATTTCTTTTCCAAGAAAATCTTCCCTCTGCCCTATGTAATACTTCATTCAGGCAAGGGTCAGCAATGGCTGCTGCTATAACAGTTGGGAACAGAAGATGTGCTCATTGGCAAAGTCTTACTTCTGAGATCACCAGAGGGGAAACGCAGTTTTACTAGGTGATATCTGCCAGTTAGGTCCTGACCAGGTGACCAAAGTCAGCGTTTTGATGGTGGGACCATATGACATTATATGACATTACACACCTCCCAATGTGATGCAATATGAATTCCATGGTATTGCCAGGAAAATGTTTTTTCCAAAAATTCTTAACTTCAGGCTATTCAAACCTTCAGACCTAATTTTACAAGCAAAACAGGGGTCATGGAAGAAACTGAACAGCAGGAGAAAACGTGGGACATTCTACTAGAAGCTGGTCTGAACTCTGGGAAAGCCAACAACATAATGGAAGAAAGAAATGTGTGTGTGTGTGTGTGTGTGTGTGTGTGTGTGCTCGTGTGTACTTGAAATTATAACAGACCAAGGAGACATGATGACCAAATACAATGTGTGAACCTTGATTAGCTCCTGGTTTGACTTAAAACAATTCTTGGGTCAATTGGGAAAATCTGAATAGAAGTTGGCTAAACTTTCTTAGGGATGAAAATAATTTTGTGGTTATGTAGGAGAATGTCCTTCCTCTGAGAAGATACATGCTGAAGCAGTTAGAGACGAAATGCTTGCCATAATTTCCTTTGAAGTGGTAAAGAAAAATATATAGATTATTAAGGCAGGGTTAGCTTTTTTATTTAAACTCTTTATTTTGAAATAATTTTAGAATTACAGAAAAGTACCAAAAAAAAAAAAAAAACAAAACAAAACAAAAAACAAAAAAGAGCAGAGTTCCCAAATACATACCTCCATAAAGCGAGTATGTCAAAATGTTTTTAAAAGTATGTGCTCTTCAAGCCCTGGCTGGTGGCACAGTGGATAAGGTGCCAGCCTGCAAACCCAGAGGTTGCTGGTTCCATTCCCAGCCAGGGCACATAACCAGGTTGCAAGCCAGGTCTCCAGCCAGGTCCATGGCTGGAGGCAGGTGAAGGGCAACCATACATTGATGAGAAGAAGTAAATAAATAAAAAAGTATGGGCTCTTCAAAAAAGAAAAAAGGTATATGCTTTTTGTGAAACATAAAATTAGTCATTTGAAATTTATTTATTATTTTTAGAGAGAAGGGAAGGGAGAGAGGCAGAGAGGGAGAGAGACATCAATGTGTGGTTGCCTTTCACCTGCCTCCAGCCACAGACCTGGCTGGAGACCTGGCTTGCAACCTGGTTATGTGCCCTGGCTGGGAATCGAACCAGCGACCTTTGGGTTCGCAGGCCGATGCCTTATCCGCTGTGCCACCAGCCAGGATGAAAATTTTTTAAGGTTTTATTTATTTATTTTTAGAGAGGGAATAGGAGAGCGGGAAAAATATCGAAGGGGAGAAAGATACATCAATAGATTGACTCTCGGGTTTCCCCAACTGGGAATCCGGCCTGCAACATGGGCATGTGCTCTCACTGGCAACTTAACTGGCAACCGTTTGAGTCGCAGGCCTGTTACAGAGCGGGAGAACGCCAAAATTTCTTACTGTGAGGTTTGCGAATGGGGAGTGGGGTAAGGCTAGCCTTTGTCCTTTTTGCGCCAAGAAAATAGGAGAGGCTTTACCCAGTGTAGTGACGGGAAAAGGCTGACAGTGCCGTACAAATTGTGTCAGTGGTCAGAACTCTTTACTATGTACGTTATGTCTAAAGGGATTTAAAAATGAGGTGCAAGATCCCCCCCTAATTGGGTTCAGCAGCTGCTGAGAACTTTGAGTTTATAATTGGAATGTTAAATTGTGAACTGCTGTGTTTCTGAAAAATGGTACCATGTGCTTGCCTGTTTTGAAGCTAGCCTTATCGAGCAAGACTGTCTCTTTTGGGTGTTTTGAAGGGAAGTGGGATTAATTTAACAGCATAACTGCACCTTTACTATAAATGTGTATAACCTTCAAATAAACAAAATACCTTTCCTTTTCACCAAACTCTGTTATTAAGAGTCACTCCTGGTGGCAGGGAAAACAGGTTCATTAAAACTGAGGACAACCTCTGCCAAGGGTCCTGTTACAGGCAGGTGCCCAATACACTGAGCCACACCAGCCACGGCTCTACCCCCAAAATTTAAAACATAATATTTAACTCCTGCTTTGGCCAGCTAGCTCAGTTGGTTAGACCATTGTCCCCATATGCTAAGGTTGCCAGTTGGATCCCTGGTCAGGGAACATAAAAGAATCAACCAATTGCCCTGGATGGTGTGGCTCAGTGGACTGAGCGCCCGCCTTTGAATCAACAGGTCTCCTGTTCAATTCCCAGTCAGGGCACATGCCTGGGTTGCAGGCCAGGTCCCCAGTTGGGGGTGACAGAGAGGTAGACTATTGATGTATCTCCTACACATGTTTCTCCCCCTCTTACCTTTGGAACACTAAAACAAAACAAAACAAAACAAAACAAAAAAAAAAAAGAGAAGGAAAAAAACCCCTAAAAAACAACAATGGAAGTTAACAACAACAACAACAAACTTGTTAAAAAATTTAACTCCTTACAGGGCCCCTAAATAATATGGCCATGGGCTCCCTGACCTCATGGCCAAAAGTGGGATTCCTGTCATCAGTCCTAAATCAGGGCCTGTACCCTTGCTGTTAACCCTACCCAACTCTTGGTTCAAATGTCGCCTCTTCAGAAAAGCCTTCCATGAACACCCTTTTTATTTATTTATTTATTTTTAAAAAGATCGTATTTATTATTTTTAGAGAGAGGGGCAGGGAGAGAGGCAGAGAGGGAGAGAGACATCAATATATAGTTGCCTTTCACCTGCCTCCAGCTACAGACCTGGCTGGACACCTGGCTTGCAACCTGGTTATGTGCCCTGGCTGGGAATCGAACCAGTGACCTT
Source organism: Noctilio leporinus (assembly GCA_004026585.1). NCBI lineage: Eukaryota > Metazoa > Chordata > Mammalia > Chiroptera > Noctilionidae > Noctilio > Noctilio leporinus. The sequence continues at coordinate 249,815 of PVIW01001276.1, read as the reverse complement.
TGGATTCACAGGCTGGCATGGCATCAATCCACTGAGCCACACCAGCCAGGTCTACTTTTCTTTATTACAGGCCACTATCGAAGTCTTATTTATTTATAAATTTTATTTTAAAAATATTTTATTATTTCTAGAGAGAAGGGTAGGGAGGGAGAAAGAAAGGGAGAGAAACAGCAATTTATGGTAGCTTTTCACCTACCTCCAGCTACAGACAGACCTGGCTGGAGACCTGGCTTGCAACCTGGTTTAGGTGCACTGGCTGGGAATCCAGCCAGTGACCTTTAGGTTAGGAGGCTGGTGCCTTATCCACTGAGCCACCATCCAGGTATTATTTTTTTTATTATTAGCCTCACATTAATTTTTTTAAAATGCCTTTATTGCTCCTCCCTACAACCTAAGTTCCAAGAAAGAAGACTTTGCTTTAGGCACGTGATGTATTCCCAGAGCCCAAACAGTGCCTAGCCGACATCAGGAACTCAGGGGACAGTTATCAACTTATTTACTTCCCCTTTAAAAATTGATTCATTATTGTTGTATTACAGTGGTTTCATTTCCATTTATTACGTGAGACATCGAAGTTAACACACTACTCCTAGAGGGACTCTTTGCCAGAAGGCGGAAAGATACAGCGACCAACTAGTTGCACGCATGCGCAAAAGCCCCGGGAAGCGTGCTAGGAAAGGGGCGGAGCATCGAGAAGAGTCTCGTGAACAGAAGCGGTTGGAGTCCAAACAGCGAGGTGAAGGGGTAAATGCTTGTTGAGAAGCACGCGTGCGCACTCGGAATCGAGCCCGCCTTGGCCAAGGAGTTTTAGGTGCCCGAAGGCGGGGCCGTGGCCTCGCGCTTGCGCACTGTTGTCAGCGACGCCGGCTCCCTGCGTGCTGGTGGGTCCCGACTCGCACCGCGCGTGCGTGCGCAGTGCGGCGGCGGAGGGATTTGAGACCGGTTCCACCTCTTGCCCCTGTCGTGAGCCGTGGCCGCGCGGTTCCTCAGCAGCGGCCTGGTGGGCGAGCTGGGCTGGTGACGGACGCAGAAGGACGCGGTCCCCGCTGGAGTTGGAGCCCGAGAAACTAGTCCTTACTGCTGAGGGACCGTCGCAGCCGCCGCGAGTCCCCGGACCGTTTCCAGGTCGAGGAGGGCGCCGCGCGGCGGGTGAGTGGGACTGAGTGGCCTTACGGGGCGCGGGGCTGCTTCCGAGACGCCCCTGTAGTGGGCCCCCTGGTCTCTTCCCCGCGGCCGGGGTCCCTCCCGCGCAACCGCCACAGCACGTTTCTGCACCCCTTTCCCAGCGTCCTTTGAGCACTTAGGCCCGCTTCCTACAGCCCTCCCGCGGTCCCTTACCCACAGGCCCTTGCGGTGCGGTGTGTTGCCTTTTTTTCCCCTCGGCTTCGCGGCGTCCTAGACCCTTACCCATCATTCCTTTCGTCGGCGGGGACCGAGATCCTGGACGCTGGCGGGTTTTCCTATTGCCGACCCTCGCGGCTCGGTCGGGCACTTGCTGCGACCTTTGCCTCGTTCCCCAACGAGAGGGACCCCCAGCCAGCACCCGCCACTGCCCTAGACGTTCCTCACCAGCTTCCTTGATTTTGCCCGAAAACCCCCGGGGACCTCTCAGCCCCGCAGCTCCGGGCCCGGGATTCTGAGACTTAGCCGCTCCGAAACCCTTTTTTTTTTTTTAAATATATAAAGTCTTTGTTTCCATGACAGGCTGCCCCACCCTCGCGTAGCGGTCTTTGTTTCTGTACAGCCCTCTCCGGGGGACTTGCTTCCTCGTGCCGATTTATCCCGTTTCTCGGGCTCCTGGGGCCGCCCCCGGGCGGCTGGGGAACCGGTTTGAATGCTGAGGCTTTGCGGTTCCCGACCCCGTTTTGTCGCGAGCGAAGGGGTTGTGGGCGCCGGAGCCCCCGGCTGATGCGGGCGGCGGGCCGGTTGGCTTTGCTTCCAGACTTGCCAAGATGACACAGTTCCTGCCGCCCAACCTTCTGGCTCTTTTCGCGCCCCGGGACCCCATCCCGTACCTGCCACCCTTGGAGAAGCTGCCGCACGAGAAGCACCACAACCAACCGTACTGCGGCATTGCGCCCTACATCCGCGAGTTCGAGGTGGGTGTTGGTTCGGGCTTAATGGGGCAGCCCTGGAGGCAGGTGGGTTTCGGGGCGCAAACTCCTTTTATCAGCTTTGGGCAAGTGGTGTATTTTCTCAATGCGTTGGGTTCTTTTCTTTTCTTTGCTTTTTCCTTCTTCAGTTTTTAGCAAAGGGATAACATTTTTCTCAGAGTTGATGGGGCATTAAGTACAAAATGTATGTTACGGGGTGTGGTTGTCAGCAAGTATCGATGTTCGTTATTTACTTTTATTTATTATTTTTAGAGAGGGATAGAGACATCCATGCATGGTTGCCTTTCACCTGCCTCCAGCTGCTGACCTGGCTGGAGACCTGGTTTCCAACCTGGTTATGTGCCCTGGCTGGGAATCGAACCAGCGACCTTTGGGTTCGCAGGCTGGTGCCTGATCCACTGTGCTACCAGCCAGTGCCAGCAATAAAGTTGTTTTTGTTTTTTTTTAAGATTTTATTTATTATTGTTTCTATAGAGTGGGAAAGGGAGAGAGGCAGAGAGGGAAAGAGACATCAACGTATGGTTGCCTTTCACCTGCCTCCAGCTACAGACCTGGCTGGAGACCTGGCTTGCAACCTGGTTATGTGCCCTGGCTGGGAATCGAACCAGCAACCTTTGGATTCACAGGCCGGTGCCTGATCCACTGAGCCACCAGCCAGGGCCCGTTATTTACCTTTTTGACGTTAATAGGGTGTTCATCGAGGGTTAGCATTGTGTGATAGGCTGGTTGAGACCATGGGCTTGAGAATTTTAGCCCTGCACCTTCACGATAAACATGAATATGCAGCTTAGGCTTCTGAGTCTCATTTATGCATTATTTTTTTTATTTGTAAAATGGGGCTAACAGCATCCACCTTGTAAGGTACACCAGAGCATGCCTGAGAAATGCTGGCGTGCAGCCAGAAGTTGGAAGAGGCAAGTTAGGGGAAAGAGCGGGAGAAAGGGCAGCAGGAGATGGAGGAAATTGCAGAACATAAGTAGAGAGATAACAGAAGATTAGCTGTGTAGTAGGGTTTGCTGCCCTCAGTGAACTGGCACTTGAGGAATGTTATTAGCCAGTTAAACTAATTTAATGGCTGCAGGCCAGTGGCACCCTTGGATGATGTAGTCCTGTGCCAGTTGCTATTTAATGAGTGGTTGGTGAGACCTGCCCTGGCCCCCAGAGGATGTCCAATTATCTGCTTCTGAGCACTTTTGTCAGGTCCTGTTGCCTCAGGCTTGGTCCAAATTGATAAAGGAAAGATCCAATGCAAGTTGATGTTTTCCACAAACACAAAATAATTACTACTGGCTTTTAAATTGTCACCTGAGGGTATCTTTATTGATATTTTTAGAGAGGAAACATCAATTGGTTGCTTGGGATAAAATCCACAGCCTTTTGGGTATACGGGATGACATTCCAACCAATTGAGTCACAGGCCAGAGCCAAAAGAATTATTATTTTTTAAAATGTTATTTATTTATTTTTAAAGAGCGGGTAAGGAGGGGGAGAGAGAGGGAGAGAAACATCAATGTGTGGTTGCCTCTCATGTGCCCCCAACTAGGGACCTGGCCCGCAACCCAGGCATGTGCCCTGACTGGGAATCGAACCTACGAGCCTTTGGTTCTCAGGTTCGCACTTAGTCCACTGAGCCACACCAGCCAGGGCAGAGTTATTTTAATTTTACTAGCATTTTTAAAGGAAGGCTACAAAGTGGAAGACACAGCCCTGGCTGGTGTGGCTCGGTGGATTGAGTGATCCTTAAAAAAATATAAGGAGGTTGATGGTGGTTTAAAAAAAAGTAGAAGACACAAATTTTTATTAAGTTCTACAGGTGTAAAACCTCTCCTTTCAGATTGCTCTATAAAGTTTCTGAATACTGCTCACTACTGATTTCTATACTTCTTTGGTCACAGAAAAGGGACAATTTGCGGATAGCACTGATTCATGGTTCAGGCTTTGATCAGGGCTATTCCCCGACATCCATTGGTCTGGGAACTGTCTTTGTTTGCTTACTTGAGTGTATAGGGGGTGTGGAAATGCAGGTTGAGATGCTTGATTATTTTCTGGATGGATGTTCCTTGCCATTTTCCCTAGTCCCTCCCACCCTGTCACCTCTCTTCTTGTTCCCAGGACCCTCGAGATGCCCCTCCCCCAACACGAGCAGAAACTCGGGAGGAGCGCATGGAAAGGAAGGTATGTAATTTTTGCCTCCTGGCCCTATGTCTTTTTTGCGCCCTTTTCCAGGATATTCCTTGGTATCAGGGCATGTCTACCTACATTTAATTGTCCACCTTTCTCCTGACAGAGACGGGAAAAAATTGAGCGGCGACAGCAGGAAGTGGAGACAGAGCTAAAAATGTGTAAGTCTCCTTTTACATCTCTACTCCTTCAAATCTTCTTGTGTTTCTCTCTGAAACTCTGTTTTGGGAAGTGGGGCTGTTAGTTAATTTTTAGTCCCCCATGGTTTGTCAAGCGCTATGTTTGCTTTGAACACTGAAGCCGGGGAGTGTGGAGTAAGGGCTGGCAGGAGGGGAGTGTCCCTGGAGTGTCCCTCAGGCTAAGGCAGTGAGCTCCTGGCTGAGAGTAGTCCTGGCTCCACCTGAGCCATGGGCTGGGGATGCTCCATCCCTTCCAGGTTCTGGAACTGGGAGCACTGAAACTAGTAGATAGCAGATAGTAGCCATTAACCAGATTCTACACCCATTAAGGCTCTGGCAAATTACTTGACCCCAGCCTTATTTCCTGGAGGGTCCTTGTGCAAATGTCTAACGTGTAAATACAAGGGTGTCTAGCTGAGAGCTCTCTGACCTATAACTGGCACTGCACCTCCCTTCCTGTCCTTTCTCTGAGGGCTCAGTGGCATCTCAGACTGTCCAGATCACCAACCCACCAATCTGGTTGTCTTTGGATGTTTTCTTCCCTGGGATGTGGCCATGCAGCTTTGCAAGGCCTCTACTGTTGCTACCCAGATTAACATCCTGCCCCCTGCCCCCAGGCTGTCATCAAGATCTGTCTCTCTTAAGTGTCGCAACGTGTAAATACATGTTCTCAGTGCCCACCACCACCCAGGTGTCCTCTTGCTTGGACACACAACAACAGTCTGTTTTACCTCCATTTCTGTCCCTGCCACTTCCTGTGGGCCTTTTTTCCTGCTAATACTGTCCTTTGCTCAACACAAGACCAGAGTCCCCTGCTCGGTGTTCTGAAATCATTGTGCCCCATGCTCCTCACCGAGCTCCCCTCCTTCCGCCACACTGGCCACTTCTCACACCTCATCTTGGCCAGATGGTCTCGTCGTTGGGCTTTTGCCCGGGCTCTCTTCCCAGTGTCAGTGGGGCGTCGGTGTACACCTGACAGCCCTGATCTCAGTTCAGCCGTCACTCCTCAAGGAAGTCTTTTTGACTCCTTGCTCAGGTCGAGTCTCCTGTACTGAAAGCTGTATGTCCTGACGTGGGTTGGTCACTTCAGTCTGCAGAGGCGTTCACTGATCCGTACCCACCTCTGCACTGTCGCATCACAAGTGCTCTAGGGAGGAAGGGTTTGGATGGGATTTGCTCACTGTTATGTCCCAGCTCCTACAAGACACGTCACACAGAACTGTTGATTAACTTGGGAGTCTTTCAGGTCTGCTGCTAGGGCGTTGGTCTGGTTGTCTGACCCATGTGAGGTTTTGTTTTCTTTTGACCCTTGTGAGTTTTAGTCCTATCCCTGCCGCTACAGCCGTGACTTTGGATAAGTTGCTTCTTGCTTTGAAAGTTGTTTTCCACACTTTAAAACATAGGATCCTGGCATGTTAAAGGACACTGTGAGGATGCAATTAGCCAAGTTCAGAATGTGAGAAATTGAATAGGACAAACTTGTAATCCAGTTTCTTTAACAAATATATGACAAGAAAGAGGGGCGGGGCATGGAGTGGCCATACATATTAAGAGTCGAAAGATACATCAGCTGAAAGGTAAGCATGGAGCTTGTTTAGATCCTGATTTAAGTAAGCTAATTGTAAAAATGAGTTTTGAAATAATTGAGGACATCTGGACACTGAGTCTTAGGTTAAAGAGTTAATGCCAACTTTGTAAAGGTGTAGTAACAGTAGTGTGGTTAGGGTTTTTTAAAAAATCTGTATTAGAAACTAAAGTGGTATATCTGGGGTCTGGTTTAAAATACTCTGGTGGGCCCTGGCTGATGTGGCTCAGTGGATTGAGCCCCGTCCTGTGAACCAAAAGGTCGCTGTTTTGGTTCCTGGTCAGGGCACATGTCCGGGTTGTGGGCTGGGGCCCCAGTTCAAGGCACACATTGCTGTTTCTCCCTCTCAAAGTAAATGAATAAAACACTTTAAACTCTGGTTGGGTGGAGTTAAAGCTGAAGTAAGTCTGGTTATGTGGTGATAACCGAAGCAGGTCCGTAGGGGTTTGTTGTGCTGTTCTCTACATCCTCACGTGTTTGAAAACTCCATGATAGAAAAGAGAAGAATGGGTCAAGTGCAATAGTGTTTCTCTGCCTGTGAGAATGTCCGGCCCTGGCTACAGAAGCGTTCTGTGCCTCGTCACAATTATAGCTGCCCTGTGAGGGGACCTTGCTGAGCATTTGATATGTGCCATGGTTTTGAGATCTTACAGCTTCCAAGGGCTGCAGGGGTTATTACTCCCGCTTTTATTTATTTAGTCGAGAAGGGCGAGTTTATTTCTGATGAAGCCATTAAGGCAAGGGCCACTGCTTTTATTTTTTAAAAGTTTATTTTTACAGGGAGGGAAAGGGAGAGAGAAAGGGAGAGAAACATCAATGCATGGTTGCCTCATGCACCCCCAGCTGGGGACCTGGCCCGTAACCCAGGCATGTGTCCTGACTGGGAATTGAACTGGTGACTCTTTGGTTCACAGGCCAGTGCTCAGTCCACTGAGCCACACCAGCCAGGGCTGCTATTTCTGCTTTTAAAACAAAAATGGAGCCTTTTCAAGACTGAGGGTGCTTACCAAATAAGAGTGGGAGTTCTGAGCTACTTTCTCTGCCATCTGAAAGTCTGATGAGGGTTCCCATCTCCGTGGTCCAGGTTTTTCTTTTTTTTTTTACTTTAATTTTATTGTTATATTTATCCCATTTTCCCCCATTGCTCTCCCTGCCCCACTCTCTCCATCCCCCACTCCCGCAGTCAGTCCCACATGTTGTCCATGTCCATGGGTCATTCATGCTAGTTCCTTGGCTTAACTGCCCCCCTCTCCATTGTTTTGAGCCCTGCTTGTGCCTGCTACCTAGGTAATCCTTGTTACCAAGGGTTTTCTATGGGGTGGGCTGCCAGTAAAAGGGAGTGTAGTGGGTGAGTGCATGCTGCATGTATAGACAGCCAACCTCTGCCACCTCCTTTCAGTAACGGGGTGCCGTTGGCTTGGCTGTGCTGGCTTTTACCTTTCATCATCCTCTGGGCCCCTTGGGTCAGCTAGAGTGACAGACTCGGGCAGTGTGCCTGGGGGGTTCCCCCTTCCTGCTGCAGGCCAGGAAGCTCACCTCTGCTATTCAGCCTCATCTACTCCCCCAGGCAGTGATCTGTGGTCCCATACAAGTGTCCTTGACATACCCATTAGACCACCTACTGCCTGGTGTGGGCAAGGCGTATTTCCTGTTGCTGCCCTAAAGCCTTCACTTGGGTCAGATGTTATCTTAGGCTTTTCCTGATCTTCCTGTTAAAACTTTTCTCTCTTTTGTCATCTATTAGAACTGGATGGCTTCCTTATTTTCCTTGTTCACTATCAGCTGCCTTCTGCTAGTGTTAGGAGCTGCAAGAGTGCATGGAGCTTTTTTGTCTTCGCAGTTGAATCCTCAAATGTAGGGCAGTTGGAGGCGCATACCAGTGCTTAGCAAATACCTGTTGGGTGAGTAGGTGAGAGTGACCCAGTACAGGCTGAGAGACTGAGGCACTGAAAATTATAACCCAGCCCTGGCTGGTAGCTCATTGGATAGGCGCCGGCCTGCAAACCCAAAGGTCGCTGGTTCGATTCCCCAGCCAGGGCCCATAACCAGGTTGCAAGCCAGGTCTCCAGCCAGGTCTGTGGCTGGAAGCAGGTGAAAGGCAACCATACGTTGATATCTATCTCCCTCTCTCCCTTCCCCTCCCTCTAAAATTAATAAAATCTTAAAAAAAGAAAAAGAAAATTATAACCCAGAGGGATGAGTTTTGGTGAGGAACTTGTGGGGACATCACACAGATGAGACTTGTACCATGGGTTTGCAGGTGCTTAGCCATTCAATTTGGGTTTAGTCTTCTGCTTTTTAAGAAAGTCATCAGGTATTTAGTTTGTGTTGTTTGCAACCAGATCCTCTCACAGGAAACAGGTCTTTGACTTTATTTCATTGACTTCTTGCAAAAACCCCAAACTACCTTGCTGAGAAGTTAGTGCTCCGGGCTTCAGCATGGGGGCCTGCTCATCAGAGTGCTGGGGTTGTAGTCACCCCGCTACCCATGTACTTCCCCTCTTCCCCTCCATGCCTCAGGGGATTTTGTTTCCGTTTGCAAAATGATAAGTAATTCTCAGCATCTATCAGTGTCTCATTACATATTCAATATTAATGTTACTTCTTTTCACATTGTCCCAGAATAGGGCAAGTCCCCTATATTGCTCTGGGCAGGGTGCCTTTGAGGCCCTGGCAGGAGTCAAGGGCTATTGTGTGTGTCAGGGCCGCCGTACTTGGTGAAAAAGACTTCTTCCCAGGCTTCACCCATTGGGGTCCCTATGCACTCAGCTTTGTAATAGACTCTGGCTCTTTTCTGTGGATGTAATTACTCCTTAGTGGCCTTGCAGTGGTAGTAGTGCTGAGAGTAAAAGTATGATTGGCCTTTTGTGATCTCCAATAGCAGCCTTGGGTTCTTTCCTGAGGTCACAGGGCTTTGGGAAGAAAGCAAGGCTTGGACTCTGCTAAGCACCCATTCCTGGATCTCAGGTTTCCTTGTGGGCTGCAGTTTTGGGCTGTGCCATTGGGTGGCAGTGTGACCCTGCCAGTGAAGGAGGAAGCTGGGCCCCTCCTGGATCAGGTTGTGTCTTTGGAGCTGTCCAGTCCAGTTTACTTAAAGCTGGCGGGTACAGGGCCTTCCACTATGTATGTAGGTCTGAAATGGCAGGCCAGCAAGTCCTGTCAGTTTGAGGTCACCCTTGTCCCCTACTTGCATCAGCTAAACCAATCATTTGGGTAAAGGCTGCTGTACTTCAGGGAAACCAGGGCTCAGAGGGATATGCCAAGGCTTCCTGGTCAGCAGCAGTTTTCTTCCTCATAATGGGCCTCTGCCCATCTGTCTGTATCTGTCATGCTACGTGAGACTGTTGATACTTCTACTTACAAACTCTTATTCCTGCACAGGGGACCCTCACAATGATCCCAATGCTCAGGGTGATGCCTTCAAGACTCTCTTTGTGGCTAGAGTGGTAAGTCCCAAGCCCTGGAGCCTGAGGGGAGTCTGGAACCTGGGCTGCTAGGAGCTTGGGTGTAGGACAGAGAACAACAGGCTGGGTCCCAGGAAAGTTCTGAGGGGTCAGCTCTGAGACAGCTCACTTCTACTTAACCCTGTGTCTCTCTCCTCGTAGAACTATGATACGACAGAATCCAAGCTCCGGAGAGAGTTTGAAGTGTATGGACCCATCAAAAGAGTGAGTGGACTGGGGCAGGGGTATTTGAATTGGGGAATGTGGAGGGAGGGAGAAGGGTAGCTCGCAACCCCGAGGATGCAGAGCCTCGTTCCACTCTGCTGACTTTGGGTAGCAGAAGAAAATTTAAGAAGTGATGAGGACCTGTTGCTCAGAGCAGAGGTGGGCAAACTACAACCTCACCATCCGTGAGTAGTGTTTTGTTGGTGCCCAGCCAGGCCCGTTTGTTTGCTGTTGGTGGTGGTTCTTGTTGGAAGGCAGAGTGCTCGCTGCTGGAGGGATCCGCTCTCTGGCCCTTCAGAGAAAACATACGCTGATTTCTGTTTAAGAGCAAGGCTTTGTACTTAACTGCTGACGTTCACTTGTTTAATTTAAGAGTCAGTTGAATGCTCTGGGCAATAGCTAGGGCTGTAGAAGGTTGTGCACATAAGCTGCTAAGCCCATCGCCAGTACAGCAGCAGTCACTCTGGGCTCTTGAAAGAGAGACGGGGTGAGGCATCTGTCACGTGCCTCTGTCTCGGGGCCTGGCACATGGGCAGGCTGCGTGGTTGACTAGATGAGGTTTCCAGGTTCCAGAACTAACCTCTGCCCCGGCCGTCCCCCTGCAGATACACATGGTCTACAGTAAGCGGTCAGGAAAGCCCCGAGGCTATGCCTTCATCGAGTACGAACATGAGCGAGACATGCATTGTGAGTACCTCCCGCCTGAGCCTGTCCCTCTGACCCTCTCTTTGCTGCCCCAGCCCCTTCCCGTTGTCTGTCCCACCTCCCATCCTGCCAAACCTGAAATTAGCGATGTCTCTTCTCCTCCCTCTGTTTCTGATATATCTTTTTTTTTTTGTATATATACATGTTTTTTAAAACAAAAACCAAAAGTCCCCACAACGTGTGTGTGTGTGTGTGTGAACCCGGGGAGGTAAGTGTCACACGTTGAACCTCAGGGGCAAGGAGAGAATAGGATGGGGGCTGGGGTCCGCTGGAGGTGGAGGGAGCGGTCGGATTTTGGGGGAGCCTCTCCCCGTGTCCCCTACTGGAGTTGGGGCAGCCAGGTTGGAACGAGGACTGGCCTTTGAACCAGCCTCCTCTTCCCTCTGGCAGAGCTGGGGCTGGACCACCCGACCCTTCGCCTCCCCGCCCCTGGCCCCCCACCCTGTTTCTCAGCAGGCAGTGGGCTGGTAGGCGTGTTTGCGCCTGTCCCACAATTCCAAAGCCCCCTTTAAGGCTGCGGCGGCGTCCACATGGGCCGGGATGGGTGGGTGGGGGTGGGCATGGCTGCGGCGTGTCCAGGGGCCGCCATATTAATTGACTGTTCTTATTGTCACTGCAGCCACCACGCAGCTGGCTTGCAGCTGATGCTTACGCTCCCCTTACAACACCTCAGTGTATGGTTGGTATAAGGGTTTGTATCATGGGTAAGATCACTCAGCACCGCACACCAGCCCAGCTTAGCCAGGCAGCTCAGGAGCAGCGAGGTGTCCCTTCTCCCATCCCCAGACACCCCTTCAGTCTCCCCGCACCCAGAACCTTTTCCTTGTTTGGGTGCCCTTTGTCCCTCCTGACCCGTATGTTTTCCGATAATCTTGCTGAGCTCAGGAGGGGAAGGATGAACCCTGATGGGAAAGGCAGCTGGTCTCTCCAGTTGGGCTCCATCCAACCACCAACTGACCTGGCTTCATGCACGTTAGTGGCAAGGTGGTGGGAATAGCGAAGAGGGGGTGCACGAGGGCCAGGGCTCCTTGTGGAACCCTTCGACCCTTTGCTCCCCGCCCCCATGCCTTCTGCGGGGCTGTCAACTGTGGTGGCCCTGGAAAAGCGTTTTGGTTGCTAGATTTGGGGTGCTCTGCCCCATTTCTGTCTTCCTTATGATTGTGGCCTCTCAAGGTGCTGTCTGTGGTGCCCGGCCACTCTTTCCAGAGCGCATGGAGTTAGGGGCTGGGGTGTGGGTGGGGTCAAGCGACAGGCTGTGAACAGCTGAAGGTGTGGTAGAGTTTACTTCAGACCCTTCCACTCTCTAGAGGCCTAAGAGAGGGAGAGAGAGAGAAGCCTAGAAGTACACATGTTACATGTTTTTCTTGCCGTTCATCTGGGGTTGGGCGTCTTCCGGGGTTTGGGATACTGAACCAGAGCAGGGTTCCTTTGCTTGACTTGTTCCTGGTCCATAAAATTCCTTTCCTGACTACCCTCTGGGTTCAGGGGCCAAGCGGCCCCTCCTCAGGACACGGGCAGCACTCCATCTCCTGGGCCCTCGAGGCTGTCCCTTTGTGTGCCAGCTTTTGGGCCGAAGCAGGTGGTGGGAGGGAGTGAGGAGTTTGAGGTGGAAAAGTCATTCCCTGTGCTGAGGGGGTGGGGCGTGTGCCTCATCTGACATGGACTTGACAAGGAAATGATGAGGGTGGATAAGTTTGTTAAGGCTTCCCGAGCCTCCTGTGTAAATTTAAGAAAGATGGGCCCAGGGCTTTTCAGCTCCCAGACTGAATGTTAATCCTTGTCTGCCCCTCTGTCAGGGCCACCCTGAGGTTTCTTTGGGGTCTGCCACTTCCCTCTGCCTGTCTTCAGGTGGTGCAGGAGATGTGGTTCTCCCTCTCCGTGGTTCCCTAGAACCCCCCCAGTTCCCTGCCCTGTAGCTTTAGCTCACCCATGTTGGCGGGTGGAGGGTTGATGCGCGTGCTCAGGTAAGCTTGGGGGCTCCAGGTAAGCGGTCCCGTGTCCCCCCCCCGGGAAGCCCGCCTCCGCGCCAGGCCCCCAGGAGTTGCCGAGCCCCCCCCATCCCGCTCGGTTTGGACACCCGCAAGGCCGGCATCGGTAAATGGCACCTTTTTCTCTTCCTCTGGTTGTTATTTGGGGGGGAGCGGGCTGGGGCGGGGCAGGGTATTGTGGTTGGTTGAGGACAACCCCCCTAGGCCAGGGCTGGGGGTGGGAAGTGGACGTCTTTGGCCTTCCCTCCAGCCCCCACGTAAGACAGGCCAGGGGACCGGGCCTGCCTTTTGCTGTGCCCCGTCCAAGAGCGGGATTGTGCCTCCCTGCATCTCCCCCTCCACTCCGAATCCTTCCAGAGGCTCAGGCTGGGGTTGGCCGCCCAGCGTGTGTTGAGCTCGGGGCGTGGAGGGTGAGATGGGGTGGCGCCTGGGGTTGGGTGGCAGAGTCAGTCGCCTCAGGTAAGGCAGGGATTTTCAGTAGCACCGCACGTCTCCCACGCCTCCCTCCACTTGCCTCTCCCCCGCCTATTGTATGGGCCCTGCAGGCCCCCTGGGAGCACCATAACCTGCCCTTCCGCTCCCTGCTCTTTAAGATTTCTCCCATCCCTTCTGGTTCATTTTCTGTTCTGATGTCTGTTCCTCCTTACTCACCCCCCCACACACACAAAAATAAAACGAAAGCAGAAAAAAACCGGTGTGAACTGGGGTGCGGAGCTGCCCAGCTGGGCCCCTCCTCCAGCGCGACGTGCTGGGGTGCATGCCTCCACCACAGCAGTCCTTCCTAAGTTAACCTCTGGTTTCTTTGCAGCGACTGGGGCCACCTTGGCGGAGGGGGCTGCTCTGTCATTTGGAGTAGGAAGGGCCTGGGAGCCCAGGGGATGGCAGTTGGGTGTGGTCTTGCCCCCCCAATTACAATTTGGGGGGTAATAAGGAAGCAAGTGCCGAGATGGAGCAGGCCCCTCCTTGGTTTGGGAGAGGGTTGGTCTATGGCTGTCAGTTGCCTGGCTGGCGGGCGGGTGGGCGTGTGAGGGTGTGTGGGGGTGTGTGTAGGGGTGTGCGTGGGTGTGAATGCAAGTGCCTTGGTGGGATGGATGGGATGCAGATGCGGAGCTGGGCCCTGTCCTGACTAGAGCACCCTCTGGGGATCCCTCCCCTCCCCCTCCCCACATCTGTTGCAGCCGCTTACAAGCACGCAGACGGCAAGAAGATTGATGGCAGGAGAGTTCTTGTGGATGTGGAGAGGGGCCGAACCGTCAAGGGCTGGAGGCCCCGGCGACTGGGTGAGTACTTCCTACCCACGCTGGGCTCTGGGCATTCTGTACTTGGTAGCTCATTCTCACCTTTTTTTCTGCACCCACTGCTGCTTTCTGTCTTTTCTTTCCCTTGCTGCTCTGTGGCTGTTTACATTTTCCTCCCTCTCCCTGGCTTATTATTCTCTCTTCGTCACCATCACATGGCTGGTCTTTTCACTTGGACTACCGAGTAGGAGCAGGAGCAGGAGCACTGGCCTGCAGAGGCCAGTTGGGGACCAAACACCAGCTTGCTGTTTACTAGCTGGTAGCTTTCCCCTCTTCCTTTCTCAGCTTTCCTGGAAAGTCAGAATAATCTCAGAGTTCACTGAGCTCAGCACCAGATGCTCAGGTTGGCAAGTGGCATATGTGGGCCTTACACATGCCACTGTCTCACCACTTACACTCACTCTTTGCTCTTGCGTGTTCGTTCATTCATTTGTTGATTCAGCAAACAGCTGTTTGATCACCAGCTGTGTATGAGACTTCTCTAGTCAAGGGCAAGACGCACATAGACAGCTCTGCCCTTAGAGCCTTCTGCATTTGGTCCCGTTCACTGTATCAGGCAAGATCAGTTTGTGTGCAAGTATCAAAAGTACATTTGCACTTTCTAAAGTGTAACGGGGCCTTTTCAGTATAGAATCCTGAGTGTCTTTTGGAGCCCAGAGACATACGATACCAGTGGCCCTCAGGAGGACCTGGTAGCCAGACCTTAGAGCTGTCGAGAGCTGCCCCTGGCATCTGTGCATCTTGGTCTGCCACGGTGCTGTCTATGCAGACTGGCCTCTGTGTGTCCCCACACTGGCCTGCTACTACGGTATTCCACAGCTCCCTGTTTCACACCTTGTCCTGATGAGCCTGTGTGCTTTGGGATGAGTGGATCTCATTGGCGCAGCAGTGGGCCTGGGCCTGGGCCTGGAGCTGAGATCCTGCCACCCAAGCATACCTGTTGAGGACTGACTCTTGTGAATGTGGGGGACAGCTCAGAGGAAATGGCCTTCCCTGGGCAGACACCTCAAGTGGGTCCTGTACCCTCTGCTCTTACTCTTAACTCTCAGCCTGCTGCTGTCATTGTGACTGGCCTGTGCTGGGTCTTCCTGCCATGTCACCATGGACAAGTGGCTTTATCTGGGTTTGTTTCCCCATCTGACGAACAGGCCTTCCCAGTGCCCCTTGGGTTTGTTCCGTCAAGTTAGTTGACAGCTGCACATGCGCCTGGAGTCCTGGGTGCCGCGCCCTTGCTGGTTGCAGCAAGCAGAGCCAGACAGTCCTGGCTGTCATGGTGCATTACAGGCTATCGGGACAGGCAGGTGTTAACTCACACGCATACATATAAAGTTTGAAACTGCAGTTGGTGCTTTGAGAAGGAAATGTAGATGGTGTACGAGTGTATTGTGGAGAATGGCTTAACCTGGTAGGTCAGGGCTGGAAGTGATGTTTCGGCTAATGTGTGATGGGCAAGTAGGAGTCAATGAGACAAGGAAGAGGAGACCCCAGGGAAAGGTGTATGAGCCCGAAAACTGGGGCAGGAAGGAGATGGACAGGATGAGGAAACTGGAAGAAATGTCTTGAACGTGAAGCGCTGGGCCCTTGCTTTGGAAGATGGGCAGGAACAGCTAGGGTAGGCGCGGGGAGCCACCCAACAAGGAGTTTGGACTGTCGGCAGTGGGCAGCCATTGACGGCTTCCAGGCAGACCACGTTTTCAGTTAGATCGCTGTGGCTTCAGGTGTGGGTGTTCATGAGGGTGACTTGAAGGGAGGCTTCGCGAGGAGTCTGCAGTACACTTCGGTGAGGAACGTGAGCTTGGGAGCCTAGTTACAGGTGTTCCCCAGCTAGCACTTGGTGCAGGTCATCTAGTCTCTGCGAAGCCTGTTGTCGCGCTGCGAGTGCTGGCAAATGTCCTCACAGCGTTGGCCTCGTAGACACCAGCAGCGATGGTGTTCTCTTTGCTCTTCGATGCTTCTCTTTCTGCCCTTCATCCCTGCACAGGCTGACCCTTTGTTCCTTTGCCCCACCTCCAGGAGGTGGCCTCGGTGGTACCAGGAGAGGTGGGGCCGATGTCAATATCCGGCATTCTGGCCGCGATGATACCTCCCGCTACGATGAGAGGTAGGATTGGGCGGTGGTTTCCTGGGAAGGGGGAGGTCACCTGGGGGAGCCCAGCTACACGCCTCTACCCGCCTCATGCAGGCCGGGGCCCTCCCCGCTTCCACACAGGGACCGGGACCGGGACCGCGAGCGGGAGCGCAGGGAGAGAAGCCGCGAGCGAGACAAGGAGCGAGAACGGCGACGCTCCCGCTCTCGGGACCGGCGACGGCGCTCACGGAGTCGCGACAAGGATGAACGGAGACGCTCCAGGGAGCGTAGCAAGGACAAGGACCGGGAACGCAAGCGGCGAAGCAGCCGAAGCCGTGAGCGAGCACGGCGGGAGCGGGAGCGGAAGGAGGAGCTGCGTGGTGGTGGTGGAGGTGGTGGCGACATGGCAGAGCCTTCTGAGGCTGGCGATGCACCTCCTGACGATGGGCCTCCTGGGGAGCTGGGTCCAGATGGCCCCGATGGTCCGGAGGAGAAGGGCAGGGATCGTGACCGGGAGCGACGTCGGAGCCACCGGAGTGAGCGGGATCGGCGCCGGGACCGAGACCGAGACCGGGATCGCGAGCACAAGCGGGGGGATCGGGGTGGTGAACGAGGCAGGGACGAGGCCCGAGGTGGGGGTGGGGGTGGCCAGGACAATGGGCTGGAGGGTCTGGGCAATGACAGCCGCGACATGTACATGGAGTCCGAGGGAGGCGACGGGTATCTTGCTCCAGAGAACGGGTATTTGATGGAGGCTCCACCAGAGTAAAGAGGCCTCACCTGTTTGGACGTGTTCCTACCCACCCTGTTGCTGTCATCCTCTTCCCCCCACAACCTTCTTGGTCACCACCTGTTTACCAGCCAAGGGTAGGGTATCCTTATTTGTTCTGGTTCTTTGGATTTAAAAATAAAATTAATTTCCTGTTAATGGGCACCTTGGTTTCTTCACTGCTCTTAATATCTTCCCAGAAGGTTGTCTTCTGACTTGATAACGCGGCTTCGATT
This sequence comes from Noctilio leporinus, assembly GCA_004026585.1. Taxonomy (NCBI): domain Eukaryota; kingdom Metazoa; phylum Chordata; class Mammalia; order Chiroptera; family Noctilionidae; genus Noctilio; species Noctilio leporinus. The sequence goes on along the minus strand of PVIW01001276.1, from coordinate 233,024 downwards.
TGTGTTCCCGGGCATTCCCACTTGAGCTTTGTGACCTAAGGCCAGGCATACCAGTACACCAGAGCTGGTTAAAATGGGATTAGGAAGAACTCTGTAAAGATCCTTAATCCATTTCTGGTTCCCTCTCCTTTTTGTAACCTCTTCCACGCATAAACTTAACTTGTGGGTTTTTCATCCCCCTAGCTTTTTGGGGGTGGGGAGCCGGTGGGCTCTAGGCATTGGAACCCTCAGTGGAAGCTCCAAATAAATGTGCAAACGTGAAGGGAAAGCCGTTTGAATGGAAAGCATGAAAAGGGTGAAGAAACGGAACACGAGAACAAGGTGTAAGGATGAGAAGATTGGGTGGAGCAGGACGTCCACGGAGGGCCAGGATGGAACACGGCCTACAGTTCATGATGGCAGGTTCACTCGTACTTGCTGCGTCCTAGTGACAAAGTAATAAGCAAGAAACAGAGGTTCCATCAGCAGTAGAGATTCCGGCACATCTCTGGATAAAAGATGAAGACAATAGTGAGGACGCTGGGTCTGACAGTCCTTCAAGAAGGCAGCCAGTCACCTTTGCTGAGCCCTGCAGGCCCAAGGCTGCAACTCCAGGTATAAAAAGGAGACAAGGTGGTTTGGAGACGGTGAATTTGCAGCACAACAGTGGCCCTTTGTTTCAGCACTCAGAGGTGCCTGGGAGCTGGACATTGGCTGCGAGGGTATAAAAGCCAGGCTCTACTCATGTGTGTTACAAGTTTTTTAGCCTAAAGAAAAATGTCCTGGTAAGCCAGAGGCAGTGTGTTAGTTACATCTGACTGAAGAACGCTATATGCTTTCCAACTACCTTGGTCTTCATAAACAACCAAAAATCACAGGCATTTGAAAACCTGCAAACAGGGAGACCACAAGATACATAGAAAAACTGGTCCTGGAAAAAACAACTTAGGGAATAACTTAACGCCTCTAATTAGTATATTTTCACAAATATCCCAAATGTTGTGACTACTGGAATTGGCTGTGAAGAACCCATTTTGTACTAGCTTGGCACAGATCTAAAGACTACACAGGAGAGCCCTGGCTGGTGGCACAGTGGATAAGGCTCCAGCCTGTGAACCCAAAGGTCACAGGTTCGATACCCAGCCAGGCCACAAGGCCAGGTTGCAAGCCAGGTCTGTAGCAGGGGAGAGGCAACCACACATTGACATTTCTCTCCCTCTCTGCCTCTTTCCCTTCCCCTCTCCCTAAAAATAATAAAATCTTTAAAGAAAAAACCAAACTACACAGAATATGTAAAACAACTTGTGAAATGCATTAGGGAGCAACCAATGTAGGTGAGACTTGAGGCAGTTGATCCCTAAGGAAAGGAGCACACACAGGTGAATTTCATATTTATCTGACTTCCTTTGACATCTGCTAGTTTCACATGGGGTTAATAGGCTCAAAAAAATGGCAGTGCTCCATAGGGCTGAGTTTACAGAGCTTTGGCCAGACAGCTGGGGCATGCGGGTCAGTTTCCAGAGTGATTTTGAGTACACATTGCTCAGCATCTACTCATCAGGCCTGTTAGAGGACATGAGTTCTGAAAACCAAGAGAAAAAAACAATAGAAACAGACGCAGGCATGATTCTGATGTTGGAGTTATCAGACAAATAATGTACATTCACAATATAAGGAAAAGGAGAATTTTAACAGTCCTGGAATCTTAAAGCCAAATGGAAATTTTAGAACTGGGGAACAACTGAAATTAAGAACTTGGTGCATTTGGTAGTCAATTAGATAAGCTGATATTAACACTGGAAGTGCTAGGGGAATACAAATTACATGGAAGTAAAAGAAACTTAATGGTCTTTTTAAGAAGTTAACTGAGGATATACTTCAAAATGAGGGATGCATTAAAAAAAAACAAAAACAAAAACCCAGCCTAGCAAAGCAGTGGAGTAAGTCTCAGGATGGCAGTTTTCTAGAGAGGTCCAGATTGGAGTCTGAGGACTGAAGTTTAAGAGGAATTTTCAAGCTAAAAAGACTCAGTAGCGTATGTTGTGATGAGTTGAAAAATTGAGAATGTGGTGGGAAAAAAAAAGTAGAAACCATGCTGGTGGGGTGGGAAAGCTGTTCAAGAAAGGAAAAGGATAGCCCTGCCTGGTAGCACAGTGGATAAGGCGCCGGCCTGTGAACCCAAAGGTCGCAGGTTCGATTCCCAGCCGGAGCTACATAACTAGGTTGCAAGCCAGGTTTCCAGCCAGGTCTGTGGCTGGAGGCAGGTGAAAAGCAACTGTACATTGATGTCTCACTCTCTGCCTCTCTCTCTTCCACTCTTTCTAAAAATAATAAAGTCTTAAAAAAGGAACTGTGATCACAGAACACTACTTGGGCTCTACAGTAAGTAAGTACAATATTTATAATGTAAGCATTTTATTGATTGATCTCAAAACTGGTGCCATACCATAGGAAGAGAGGGGGAAGGTTGTAATGGTAGGAAATCAATGTGTTACTAACAACTAAATGATAAATTGAGACATAGCAAGTTACTTAGATACATAAGCAACTAGCAGATTAAACATCTATAGTTGCCTCTTGTAGTAGGGAGAATTAGGACCGGCTGGTGCTTTTCAATATTAGCCATTCTGTGTGACTTGGTTTTGTTTTCAATATCAAGTAAGCAACCCTGGCTGGTGTGGCTCGATGGATTGAGCATCAGCCTGCAAACTGAAGAGTCTGCTGGTTCGATTCCCAGTCAGAACACATGCCTGGGTTGCAGGCCAGGTCCCCAGCTGGGGGCACATGGGGAGGCAGCCATGTATTGGTGTTACTCTCCCTCTTTCTCCTCTCTAAAAATAAGGTCCTTAATAAAGTAAGTAGCTCTAGCTGGTGTGGCTTAATGGGTTGAACACCATTTCTTCCTGCTTTTCTGGCCATCCTTTGTCTTCTTCCTGACTTTTACATGTTAGAGTTTTGGTGACTCAGTCCTAGGTCCTCTTCATTCTATAGGTTGCCTCCAGCATACCTGTTCATGCCTATTATTTTATTACCTTTGTCCAAATTCTCAAAAATGCTGGCAGGCCTTGGGTACTGGACAAGGCTCCTCATATTCAGAATGTCCACAAGCACCTTCCTTCTCCACCTTCCCAGTCCTCGTATACAGTGAGTCACCAAGGCCTGTCCAGACATTTTCCATGTGTGTACCCTGGCCCCAGCCATCAAGGCACACTTGTATAGCCTCCTGACTGGTCCCCTGCCTCCACTTCTCCCATCCAACCCAGCAGCCAGACCATGATCACAGCGATCTTCAACTACACATTTGAAGATAAATCAACACTTTACTCTTTGGAGTTAACCATAAGTACAAAATCCTCAACATGTTTGTGCCAACACCCAAGTCCATGCCTAAGCCTTCCTGACCACTTTCTCATCATCGTTAGCCACTGCAATCCTGCCTCTGCTTTCCAGCTACCTGGGCTCTTTCTGCCTGGAAAGCGGTCCACATCTCACCCTTTGATCTTACCTTCAAGGCCTCGGCTAATTTCCTCTCCGATCATCAACCTCCCCACTCCCAGTTCCGATCACAGTCGTGGTTGGTAGTCCTCCTCCTCTCCAACAGGGCCTAAGCTCGGTGAGGGTAGCGTCCACCACCTTGGGCCCAGATGCTTAACATACGCTTGAGCAATAAACGTGGACAAAAGGGACGTGAGAGACAGGTCTGGCAGGCCAGACAGACCGACGTAAATGGAAGGAGGCGCAGACAGGCCAGGCCAATGGGGGTTGAGGGCAGGGCAGCTAGACAGGAGCAAAGCGCACGCAAGGTGGTGCCTCCACAGGGGGCGCCTGTCCCCGTTGCCCGGGGTGTGGCCTCGAGAAGCCCCGCCCTCATCGCGGTGACCGGCGGGCCTAGCAGGCGGCTCTCAGTGGCAACACCGACATGGCTGCGCTGGTGGAGCCACTGGGGCTGGAGCGTGGTAAGCGCGCCAGGGGGTTCTGCCCACCCGTCCGTGTCCTGCGTCCAGGACCCCCGCCCCCGGCCAGGCCCCAGCGGTGGTGGGCGGACAGACCCGGGCGGGGGTGGGCGGGGCGGGGCGTCGTGGATCCGGCCCTTAGCGAGTGTGGGAGGGTCTGTGGGCGAGCTGCCGGGGAGGGGCGCCCGCCACGCACCCCTGTGTGCGTGGAGGGGGGTCCCGGGGACGCAGGTGCCCTTGCACCCCGCACGTCTGCGGGTGTCCTCCCGCGACTCCGCTGTCCTTCCCGGGGTCTGTCCTTGCGGGGTCTCTGACCGCATCTCCCGGGAGCTGCTCTGCGTTTGGGTGTCTCTGACTCTGTGCCTGCGCGCCCGCCCCCGCCCGCAGATGTATCCCGGGCGGTGGAGCTCCTCGAGCGGCTCCAGCGCAGCGGGGAGCTGCCCCCGCAGAAGCTGCAGGCCCTGCAGCGCGTCCTGCAGAGCCGCTTCTGCTCTGCCATCCGGGAGGTGAGCGCTGCGCCGCACCGGGGCACAGGCACGAGAAGGCAGCCAGCTGTCCTCCCGGTCGCCCCGAGCCCCGGGACTACGCCTCCCAGCAGTGCCCAGGGCAGCCCGCCGTGGGGTGCTGGGGCGTCAGCTCCGGGATTCTTTGGGAGTTGTAGTTTCCTTCGGCACCGGGTTGCGGGGGCGGGACAGTTCCTTGGGTGGGAGAGTATGAGGGCCTGAACTCCTGCGTTGAACGGAGAAGGGGGCTGGCGGCCCCTGAGGCTGCTGCGTCCCCACCAGGTGTATGAGCAGCTCTACGACACACTGGACATCACTGGCAGCGCTGAGATCCGGGCCCACGCCACAGCCAAGGTAGGCGCCCCCCACCTCACCGTTCATAGCATCCTGGGGACTCCTAAGGTCAGCCATTCCTGGTTCCTCCTTCATGCTTTTTGCCACTTCTCTGCACCACCCTTACTATTACTTATTTATAATTTATTTTAAGCAATCTCATTTCTGAAACTTAAATGTCATATAAAGAAAGGCATCTTCAGTAACTACAGATTAAAACTAGTATCGCGTGCCGGACCAGGAGATAACGTTCAACACCTGTGCAATGAAAGCAATGAAATATCAATAAACACCGCAATCCAATTACACTACAGTCGGATAGATGCTATTTCTCACTGCTTCCTGGGGATGCTCAGCTTCTTCCAGGTCTTGTGTTTCTCTGTTTAAAAGTGAGATTGGCGAGTGTTGAGTGTTCAAGGTACATTCACACCAAGTGAAGACTTGCTCTTTGACATGTCTGCACCAGCCAAAGTGAACCAAAGGGGATAGGCAGTCATCATGGAGTGACCTTCTGTTGAACTGTGACAGGCGTCTACTGCTTGGGCAAAGCTGTCTGGCCTCAACAGCTCTTCCTGGCCCAGATCCTCCACCCCAGTCTGCATGCCCACCATGGAGGGACCCTCACCTCCCCCACACTTTCTCTCTCCCAGGCCACAGTTGCTGCTTTCACGGCCAGTGAGGGTCATGCCCATCCCCGGGTAGTGGAGCTGCCCAAGACAGATGAGGGCCTGGGCTTCAACATCATGGGGGGCAAGGAGCAGAACTCACCCATCTACATCTCCCGTGTCATTCCTGGAGGTGTGGCTGACCGTCACGGAGGCCTCAAGCGTGGGGACCAGCTGCTGTCGGTGAATGGTGTGGTGAGTGGAGATCTGAGGTGGGGCTGGAGGAGGGGTAGTCATCACAGCTTTTTGCACTTATTTAGCCCACACAGACCGGGAACTGCCTCTGTAGCTAGCCATGTGGCGGACACTGCTGCGGACCCTGAGAAAAAATTGGCCTCAGCTCTTACCTTCATGAACTCCCTCTCTGATGAGGCAGACAGACCTCATCCAGGGAGATAATGAGGATTGCGATGTGGCAGCAGACCAGGGGAGGTGAAAGAAGTTTTGCAGAGGAAGGTTTTGAAGGATGAGTAGGAGTTCTCTAGGCAAGTGAGGTAGAGCAGGAGTTACTGGCTGAGGGTGTTGTAGGTAGAGGCTGTGAGACAAAGAGGATGGACTTGGTTCTGATGGAGCACTGGGGCACGCAGGTCATGAAAATAGCTAGTTAGAGTGGATGGAGGCACAACTAATTAGATGGGTGGTCTGAGCCAGGTTTCTGGGGCCTGGGTACCCACCTAAGAAGCTGAGACTTTGCTCAAGGATTCGGGGAGCCATGGGAGGGCTGTGAGAAAAGGAGGAATAGGCTTAGTTTGGAGGTGTAGGAAGACCCCTTTGGGACTCTCCTCTCTGGCGGATGGAGTGAGCAGAGATTGGTAACCAGAAGGCCAGGGAGGAGACTAGAATGAGAGTTCCCTGAGAGAGGGTGAGGCCTGAGCTGGGCCAGTGTGGTAGGGACAAAGAAGAGGGAGTCAGGGTAGGAGGGATGGGATTTGAGATGAGCTGACTATGGGGAGGGAGGGGATAAGATGGCCCTGGAGGTCTAGCTCAGTGACTGAGGGCTTGTGGAGCTTGTCCCTGACATGGAGAACCTGGAAATCTTGAAGGGAGGACGCTGAGCCAAGAGTGAATGCTTCTCCCATGAGGACACGAGGTTTGATGCTTCAGGGCTGGTAGCAGGTCACCGAGGGTCCTGTTTCCCCGGTGGAAGCTGGCTGAGGGCGGTGGGCCCCAGGCCCCTCTGTCTGTGCACCGTTCTGCAGAGTGTTGAGGGCGAGCAGCATGAGAAGGCCGTGGAGCTGCTGAAGGCGGCCCAGGGCTCAGTGAAGCTGGTGGTGCGGTACACACCTCGTGTCCTGGAGGAGATGGAGGCCCGCTTTGAGAAGATGCGCTCTGCCCGCAGGCGCCAGCAGCACCAGAGCTACTCGTGAGCTTTTGACCACCACTCCCCTGGGGCCTCCACTACTTCCCTTATCCCCAGACTCCCAAACGCGGCCAGTGATTCCTGGAACCTTGATTGCCACCACCAGCCATGGCTCCTTGCCTGGGATTCTGACCCTTGACTCCTGACCCAGACTCTCACTCCAGGCTGTTTTGTAATGGGAATCTTGGCTGACTGCTCTCCCTGGAATTCCCCAACCTACTTTCCTGAGCCCCTGGTTCTGGAACCCCAGCCCTAGCTCTTACCCATCCATCCCCAGGTCCCTTACCCTGAGCCTGGCTCCCTTATCTTCACCCTCCTTGCAGGTCCTTGGAATCCAGAGGCTGAAACCACAGATCTGGACCCTCTTGCTCACCCCCTCTCCTGTACAGTATTTATTGTCACCTCCTCCTTATGTAAAGATCTTTGACCCTCACCGAGTGTTTGTGTGTCTGTTCTGGGTCTTGAGGTGGCAGGGAGGGAAAGAAACTGAGGTTGAGACCAGGCCCTGAAAAAGCCCCTTTCAGAGTCCGAGAGCAGAGATAGAGACTTTCCCCCCAGGTCTGAAGGTGGAAGCTGGTCAAGTTCCTAGGGACAAGTCCAAGGGCGGGGGCGGAGACCCAGCCTGGGTCTGATTGCGAGTTCAGACCTGAAGACAACGCCTCTAATCTTAAGAGACTCTGAGGGTGGAGGCCAAGCCCCTTCTGTAGCGACTCCTACCCAGGAGTCCTGGAAAAATGCGGGAGCCACTGGGTGTCCTCCGTGTGGGCGGGGCGGAGCGAACCATCAACCTTGTCCGCCGGGGGAGCCCTGCGTGGGAGACATGGGTGGGGGAGCCGCATGGGTTCCCGAGACGAGCGCAGGGAATGCAGAATACGGTGCAGTCGCGGACCCGGTGTTCACCCCACCTTCAACCCGAGCGCGTCTCCGGGAGTCGCCCCCACCTTCAAATACAACCTCTACTCCCACCTCGCCGCCCGCCCAGCGCCTCCTGTCCCGTGCGGCTGGAGGGCCGAAGCGCGCCGCCGCCGGGTCCCGGTCGCGACTCGCGTTCCACGCCGCGCGCCACTCGCTCCAGGTGACATCATCTCCCTGCCGGGCTCCACCTCCCGCCCCAGCCGCCTCACGCTGCATCCCTATTGGCCGATATGTTTTGGTCCCCGCCTCCCGCTCTCCGCCCGCGCGACCCCTCCCAGCCCATGCGGAGGCGGGGTTTAGCCGCCAGCCGGCGCCGACGCCGTTTCCCATTGGCCACTCAGAGCCGTCTGTCAGTCTCCTGTTAAAGGGGCCACGACCGCCCGGGAGCTGTTGGGGGGGAGGGAGGAGGAAATTTTTTGGGGGGGAAGGTGGGATTTTGGGGGGCGCTGGTGGGCACCCCTGGATCTGGCGTCTGCGGCCTCGTGGGGGGAGGCTTAACGGTGGCAGGGGTCGGGGGCTGTTTTGGGGGGTAGAAGGCTGTAAGACTGTGAGAGGGAGGGGGGTCCCCAGCGCCCAAGCCGGAGCAAGAGACGCGGAGCCCGCGCGAGCGGCGGAGACAGGGCTCCGGAGCTACAGATCCGGGCCCCGGCCGCCGCCAGGGGCCCCGCCCGGTCCCCCCACCCCACCCCACGTCCCTTCTGCAGCCCAGCTCCGCCCGCAGCCGCCGCGGACCAGGCAGGTAAGAGCCCGGCCCGGCCTGCCAGGCAGCGCCCACCCCGGGGACCCCTCGCCGAGCTTCCCCCGCCTCCCCGAGATCCTGGATTCCCTTCTTCATCCCCGGGGACCCCACATCCCAGATTTCACAGCCGAACCCCAGAGAGTCAGGCGTGCCCCTCCCGGCTCTCGGAGTCCCCAACCGAACCCTAGAATCCCAGGCGTACCGCCGCCTTGCGCCTCCTCCAGGGCCCAGGAGCCTGGATTTCAGTTCAACCCTAGGAACCCCTCTGGTTCTAGATCCTCCTCCTGGGCCCAGGCCCGAGAGCTCCAGACGCCGCCGCGGCCGTGTCACTCTCTCCCGGCAAGGGCCGCCCGTCCCCCGTCGCACCCCAATAGTCCCCCATCCGTGCACCCATCTCCAGCCCTCTGGCTGGAGCAGCCGGCTACATCCCTCAGCTCAGGCCGGCTCGGCGGCCGCCCTGGACACAGGCCCGCTCCGGAGCTGTCCATGGTCAGCGCACTCAGCAGCCTCGTCTCCCCCACCTCCTGCCGCCTCCGGAGAGGGGGCGCCGGCGGCGCGGGGATCCCCCCCGCCGCGCCTTTGACCCGGGGATACCCGGGCCCTCCCCTACCCGAACGCCGGGACATCAGGGTTCCGCTGCCCGATCTCTCCACCCAGTCCTCAGCACCCCAGGTTTCCGCGAGCCCAGCACCTTCCTGACAAGTCAGGGCTTCTGAATGTTTCTGCCCTGTCCACCTAGGGGACCTGGGCATCCAGGGATCCAGGTTCCCAGCCTTTGCTCCCTTTAGCCACCCAGTTCAACAGCCCCTGTGTTCCTCAGGCAAATACACCCAGCCTCTTAGAACCCCAGCCTCAGCCGCTTAGGGATTCAGACGCCATGACTCTCCCTTTCAGGGACTCAGAATGCGATTGTTAAGGCCATTCTTTGACATCTTCCCGCACCCCTCCCCTCCCACCTCCAGAGACCTAGATGCCTGTCCGGAGTTCTGCACCCCCTCAGGGACCCAGGCGTTCAGAGCCTAGCTTCTGGACTGGCCACCAACTTATGTTGCGGCTGTCTGCCCCAGCCCTCCTTCCCAAACCCCTGTCCTTGATCTCCACAAGGATTCCGGAGTCCAGAGCCCCCAGCCCTGCCCTCCTCCTGCCCAGGTCTCTAGCGCCTCATCTCTTACTCTTAGGAACCCAGGTCCCCGTGGCCTCATGATCCCCTTGTCAACTTGACAGCTCCCAGTGGCCTTGACAAACTCCTGCCTCATCCCTATTTCATCTCCGCTGCTGGGCTCCCAGAGCTCTATTTTCTCCCCTGAGACCCAGCTTCTTGAGCTATTTCCGGCACTCCGTTGCCTTCTGAGGCCCATGTCGTGATGTTCTGTCCTCTTGAATACTCTCTCAGGCTATGAGCCAAATACACATGCTTTCCTCCAAATGTGTCCTGTGACCTAGGCTCATTAGATGATCCAGAACCTACTCATTGCCTTCCACATTTCCAGTTAACATGACCCTCGCAGTGCCCCACCTTCTAGATTCCTTCTAGATCCCGGAACACTCCCAGTCAACATCTCTGTTCCATCTTCACCCAAAGTGTATCCCAAGTTCTAGGCTAGATGCTAACTTCATGCCAAGTTCTGACCCCATCATCCCCTCAGACATGTTCCAAATTTTTAGATACCAATCTTTTCTTATCCTCTGTTAAAATTTCATTTTAGATGTGTCCTAGGATCCAGCCACATCTTTGGCATCGATTCCAAATCTACATTCCGTACTCTTGCCAGGGACATTCTAAGTTCTAGAATGGTGTCTTCCAATTATGTGCCATCCTTTCTCTGAATTGTGCTACCAATTCCACAACTTTCCTAATTTAAGTTTCATCCATTTCTACAGTCTCAAATCTAGAAGAGTCCCACCAAAGTGTTCTACTGGACATCTTCTTCCCTTGGGTTCTAGGTTCCTGGCCCATCCATTCCCACCTTCTCTGTTCACCTTTTCCTTAGTGTGATGCTAGTTTAGAAATTGCCCCATGGTGGGCTGTGGGCTTCCTCCTCCATCTGCCACTTCAGCATTCTAAACATGCTCTAGGCTTTCCCCTCTCTGGAGTCTTCAGCCTAGAAATGTCCTTATTTCCAGAACACCCCATCTTGCCTTGGCCAGCTCAGTCCTTAGGCCAATAAATTCTCAACTCCCAGCATGCATTTTTCTACATATTCTTGCACGCATGACTAAGTTCCAGGCAAACTCCCTGATACTTTCTAGGTCTTTCTCTACCTTGAGGGCATGTTCTGATTTCTAGAGCATATCCCTGGCAGGTTTTGAATTCTGGATTATGTCTCCTGACTAGTGTTGTGCATTGCATTAGGTAGGTTCTTAGAAATAATTCTGGGATCATCTAGTTGCTCTTAAAGTTACTAATTGCTCTTGGCTGGTTCCAAGTTCCAGACCTGGCTTCTAGAATATGCCCTATGTCACAGCTTTTACCCAATTCACATTGTAAATGTGAAAACATAGGTCCTTTTTTTTTTTTTTTTTTTTAATATTCTGTACTGTGTCTACATGCCAGTGGCTGTTAATTTTTTTGCCCAGTCTTTCTGTGTTTTCTTCCTCAGTGAATTCAAGGTTCTAGAAGAGCTTCCCTAAAGCATCCTGTGTTGCATCTCCTGAGTAGGTTCTGGGTTTTAGATACTGAGTTGGTTTCGGGCCTAAGGCTGGCCTGCCCTCTTATAAACATATTCCATGAATCTGGCCTGAGTGATAGGATACAGGTGTCTAGATTCTCAGAAGCACTTGTTCAAAGATGCAGGGGACTCAGCTGCCTCCTCTACCAGGTTCTAGGGCTCTCAGTCCTCTCCTCTCCACAGAGGAGTCCAAGGCCCCAGTCCCAGGCTTTGGACACAGTCCGAACATTGGGTGGGGCTGGGAAAGACCTACCCGCAGAACCGGTTATGCCACTGCCAAGAGGGAGAGAAGGAAAGGAGGGAATGGAGTGAAAGTCCCTCCTGCTTTCTGCTGGGCCAGCTGGACCTGTCCAACCTGATGTTTGGAGGGAGTGGCTCAGGAGAACCCCATTCATCTCCACCCACAACTTGGGCACCTATACTCCCAGGTCCTGGGAACCTGGAGAGCTGGGTTCTGGGTGGGGGAAAGGAGCCTGAAGGCTGGATTTCTGTGCCTAAGATTGGAGGTTTCAAGCCCAGATTAATGTCCCAGGGGATGAGGGGGTATTGTCTCTGACTCCTGCGGTTGGGAGGGAGGGGGCTGGAGGCTCAGCCTCCTGAGTCTCAGGGAAGGAACTCCAGGACCTAGACTCTTGTGACCTGAGGAAGGAGAGAGCTGGATCTTGGACACCTGTGTGGTGGGAGATGGCTAAGCTCACAGCCCTCTGTCATGCTTTTCCCCACCCCCAAGTGGAGTAGGTCTTTAGATTCTTCTGGAGTGGAGGTCCAGATGAGAAAGTGAAGGAGAGGGGAGTTGAACTGGAGAGCAGGTAACCAACCACGTACCAGTGACCTAATTCTGTAACCCCAGTCTTAAAGTCATGGTTCTCGGCTGTGGCTGTTTTCTCACCATGCAGTGGGTTGAGGGGCATTCTCAGCAGAACCAGAATAAGTAGAGACCAATTTTTCCACATTCCAACCCCTGCCTCGGTCTCTTGGACTAGGCTGGGCCTAGATTTGCTGCGGATGGAGTCTGACTTCGGTTTCCCCAAATCGTCTCACTCAGCTAGTCAGTACTGGTTTCCTGAGAGTCACGGGTTTCGGTTTATCCAAGCGTACAGGTCTCAGTGTCTTCTGTGCAATACCTGGGTGGTCCTGCCTCAGTGTCCTCTAGGCAGTATCAGAGTGGCCATGCCTGGTTTTGTGCCTTGACGAGGCCAGTCTTTGATCCCTGCCCCTTCCCTGCACCTGCAGGCCAGCACCGCCGCCATGATGTGCGAGGTGATGCCCACCATCAGCGAGGATGGCCGGCGGGGCTCGGCGCTGGGCCCGGACGAGGCGGGCGGCGAGCTGGAGCGCCTCATGGTCACGATGCTCACGGAGCGCGAGCGCCTGCTGGAGACACTGCGCGAGGCGCAGGATGGACTGGCTACGGCGCAGCTGCGGCTGCGCGAGCTGGGCCACGAGAAGGACTCGCTGCAGCGACAGCTCAGCATCGCGCTGCCCCAGGTCCGGGCGGGGCGGGGGCGGGGCCTTGGACAGTGAGGGCGAGGGGGCGGGGCGAGGGGAGGGGCTTGGTGCTCGAAGGGGCGGAGTCAGCGGCGCCCGCTTTAGGGCGCGGCGCGCGGGCCCTGAGCCGCTAGAGGGGGCGGGGCCTAGCAGGGGGTTGGTCCTTCCCATTCCTTGTTCAGTACAAGAAGGGAGATGGGGAAACGATTGATTTGATTGTCCCGATCTCGTCCACATCTGGACAGGAGTTTGCGGCTCTGACGAAGGAGCTGAACTTATGTCGGGAGCAGCTGCTTGAGCGGGAGGAAGAGATCGCGGAGCTGAAGGCGGAGCGGAACAACACGAGGGTGAGGGCTGTTAGGGGAGGAACCTAAGTGGTGCAGGCGGGACCTCGCGGTGTTGCTGCCTGACCCATCTTTCTTCCCCGTCCCGCCTTGTCGTCTTCGTCCTGCTCCCACTTCTTGGCTGGTGTCCTCTGGTCCCCTCCTTCCTTCTTTCTTGCCCTCCTTACCTATCTACATAACGGTCTCCATTCCCGTACCTTTCCTGCCTTGGCCCCGCCCCTCTCCCCTCTCTTTTCCTGCCCCCTTTACTTGGCTCCACCCCCTTCTCCATGTGTCTAACCCATACGTCTCAATCACATTTTTTCTCTATCCTGCCTTTCTTTCCTTGCCTGTTTGGCCCGGTGCCCTATCCCTGTAGCTTCTACTAGAACACCTGGAGTGCCTGGTGTCCAGGCACGAAAGGTCACTGCGCATGACTGTGGTGAAGCGCCAAGCCCAGTCCCCAGGCGGGGTCTCATCAGAGGTGGAGGTGCTCAAGGCTCTAAAATCCCTTTTCGAGCACCACAAAGCCCTGGATGAGAAGGTAGGCGAATCGAAGAGCCTGGGTGCACAACGGGAAATCCATGGGTGGCGGGGGCTGTCCTGAACTGGCTTGGGATGTCCTAAGTGGAAAAAAGTGGACTCAGATTGACTGGCTATGCAGACTGAAACCTGACTGGTTGGGAATGGAAAAAATAAACTAGGGTGGGGCTACCTACCAGTGGGTGGGGCTTCTTTGGTGGCAGGTTGGAGCTGCACATCCATTATAGATAGAGGAATTCTAACGTTGCCCTATCAGGCCTGTTCCAGAGGTGTCCTGCGTTGAGGCCAAATGTCCTACATTGGATCTGATCTCGATCTCACTCTTGTCCTGCCCCATTCCCAGGTCCGGGAGAGGCTGCGGATGGCGCTGGAGCGGGTGGCAGTGCTAGAAGAGGAACTGGAGATGAGCAACCAGGAGGTGGGATCAAGAAGGGGAGGGAGGGACTAAGGAGCTCCCCATGGGGTGCAGTTGACTCTGGGTTCAGGAATCCGTTGGGGGCTGAACTAGGGCAGGGGACCAGTGTGGTTGGACCATGGCGAGAACCAATGGGGTTCCTAAGGAGCACTGAGCAGGGCTATGAAGAGCTTGTCTTGTGACAGTGAGACTAAAGTGAGGACCAGGGGCTGGGCTAATGGGAAGAACCCACTCCAGAGGAAATGGTTGGATGGGAAAAGCCAGGGCTAAAGAGGACAAGAGCTAGGCTAGGCTCCCTCCCTGCTGGGGGTCTAAGAGTACCCCCAGCAGAACCAGAGAGGCCCACAACCTCTCCTCAGAGGGGTCCTAGGGCCAGTGGGAAGAAACAAATCTTTTTTTGCCCTCATCTCCTTTTCCCATTCCCAGACTCTGAGCCTTCGAGACCAGCTGTCTAGGCGGCGGTCAGGGCTGGAGGAGCCGGGCAAGGATGGGGATGGGCAGGTAGGAGGTGGGAGCCATTTGCTCCTTTTGCTCTTCATTGATCTTCATCCCTATGACTCCAACTCTGTCCTCTGACTTTGTGGCGGTCCTTTTAATGTTTGATATGGTCCTCCCTGACCCTGGGACATCTGAATTTCTACACCCTGATTCAGGTCATGTAGTTAACTTCTGTGACCACCACACCTGTTACTACTGATCTTTGACTCACCCCCCCCCCCAACAACTTCCTCCTTGCATTCTGTCTCTGTTTCTCCACTTGGGGTTCTCCCCCTTTCTTCCTCCCTGTCTCCACCCCAGACTCTTGCCAATGGCCTGGGTCCCAGTGGGGATTCCAACCGGCGCACGGCTGAGCTGGAGGAGGCCTTGGAGCGGCAGCGTGCGGAGGTGTGCCAGCTGCGGGAGCGCCTGGCGGTGCTGTGCCGCCAGATGGGACAGCTGGAGGAGGAGCTGGGCACCGCCCACCGCGAGCTGGGTAAGGCCGAGGAAGCTAACGCCAAGCTCCAGCGCGACCTCAAGGAGGTGAGGCCGGAGCCCCTGGTGGGTTGCCCTCTGTCCCCACCCCCTCCAAACCCTCCCCACCTCCCTTTGGTCAAAGTCACAGAGCTCATGAATGATGGAACCTGGATTCAGTTCACCGGTCGCGTAGATGCTCTTCCTCTCTGAGCCTCCGTTTCCTCACCTATAAAGTGAGACTTACGGTTTTTGGCAGTTATGTTAGCCATGCAAATTCTCTTGGGCTTCTACATTGAATTCCTTTGTCTGTATTTCATCCCATCCTGGCTTAGGGCCCTTGATTCTAACTCTCATGTCCCAGGCACTGCTGGGAAATGTAGGCATGGATTCCTTTTTTTTTTTTTTTTTTAATTTAATTTTATTGTTGTTGTATTACATCCATCCCCTTTTTACCCCCCTCTGTCCCCTTCCCCACCCACCCATTCCCCCACAAAGTCAATCCCACTTGTTGTCCATATCCATGGTTCTTCCATGCTAGGTTCTTAGGCATGGATTCTTGAAGCCCTGGATGAGAAAGAAGAGTGAGCACTTTATTTTTTTTGTCATCCAAAAGGCCTTCACCTCACATTTTAGGCCTGAATGGCCCTGGGGCCTGCTGGGAAATGTGGTCTAGCACCACAAGGTCTCCCAGACATAAGTCCATCTTCCATGAGGCCCTGGCGCACCTTTTCTGGGCATCTGAGCCCGTGTTACCCTGGGGGATCTTGGAAGAGATTGCTTCCCAGATGGAAGGGGCCTTTGATTTCCAGGAGGCCCAACGACACTTGCTCTGTGATTTTGAGCCTGGGCTGTGCCAGGAGTTGCTGAAACACCTAAGTCTTGTTTGTTTGTTTTTTGAGGCAACTAGTCCAAGAAGATTGGAGGAGGCTTCCCATCCCATGAGCCTTAGGTCCATCCGTTTAGGGAGGGTCTAAACCAGTACTGCCCTAGAAACTTACAGAAAGTGTGACACCACCATTTTAACTCTTAATTGCAGGGGGCCTAACGTTGGCTATTCCTGGGAGCTCTTGGTAGGTGTGGCTCCACCATTCCGACACTTGTATGTCAGGAGACATTATTCCCCAGGATACCCTGGGGTGCCTAATCTGGGGTCTAAGCCTAGGTTACTCCCAGGGCTTTTTGGGAGCTGTAGTCCACGCGGCCCTTTGCCACCTCCGCAGGCGCTGGCGCAGCGGGAGGATATGGAGGAGCGAATCACGACGCTGGAGAAGCGCTACTTGAGTGCCCAGCGCGAAGCCACATCTCTGCACGATGCCAACGACAAGCTGGAGAACGAGTTGGCCAGCAAGGAGTCACTGTACCGGCAGGTGGGGGCATTGCCGGGGAGGAGCAAAGGGGAGGTGGTCATGGCCCGTGCGACTTATCTCCTCTCCTCCCCTGTCTCTGTCCTACACGCAGAGCGAAGAGAAGAGCCGTCAGCTGGCTGAGTGGCTGGATGACGCCAAGCAGAAGCTGCAGCAGACGCTGCAGAAGGCGGAGACCCTGCCCGAGATAGAGGCGCAGCTGGCGCAGCGGGTTGCCGCGCTCAATAAAGTGAGGGGAGGCCTGGGGCGGGGCCTTGGGTCTCCGGGAGAGGGGCGGGGCCTAGAGGAGGCGGAGCCTCGGGTAGGAGACCTGCCACCTGGATCCCGGGTAAAAAGGCGGGGTCTGGGGCCTAGGTATGCGATGGGACTTCGAATGGGGACAGGGCCTGGAGGTTTGGAGGGGAGTTGTGTAGTTTGGACTGAAAGTATGGGTGGCCTGGAGCATGAACTGATAAAGGAACAGGACTGTAGAAGGGGGAGGGAGCAGGTGATGAATCACAGGTGCACGATCTGGAGCCCCGCCAGACGAGTCTGGAACTCAGGGGTCGGGCCTGGCACTCAGTCTTGGAGGAAGCAGGATTGGAGTCTGACTGGGTCCTAGTGGGCAAAGTCAGATGTCCTGGTTTCCTCACCCTAGGCTGAGGAACGTCATGGGAACTTCGAGGAGCGGCTTCGGCAGCTGGAGGCCCAGTTGGAGGAGAAGAACCAAGAATTGCAGCGGGTGAGAGAATGGATGAGGGCCGTGAAGGCGGGGCTTTGTGGCGGGGGCGGGG